>RCIC01000002.1:11307500-11320000 GCA_018883505.1 Ceratosolen fusciceps
CGCTGCCCGGCCACGGCCGTCTCAGCCGCCAGCACAGACTTATTCCACCCTTTTCTTTGTTCTCACTCCCGTTTCCTCTTTTCGACCCCCTCCCCCGCTCACCCCCGGAAGAGAGTCGGACGAAGCCGCGGGCAGGACCTCCATCACCGACCATTTTCCATCCCCTGCCCTCCCAATGATAAAGCCCGTCCCGATCGGCCAGGATATAAGCGTCGGGAGTCTGTGTCGTTGCTACCGATACTCTCTTTCCCTCTTTCCCTCTGTCTGTCTCTCTCTCTCTCTCTCTCTCTCTCTCTCTCTCTCTCTCTGTCTCTCTCCCTCTCACTCTCTTTCACTCTCGTAAATAAACGCACACACGGGCGAGCGCGCGCGCGCGCGCGCGCTCTCGTTCTCACGTACGCACACTCTCTCGTTGACTGCCGACCGTAACTTTAGATCAGATAATCTTAGATTAAGGTCGGCTAACTAGGGACTCGCGGGCGTATGTTTCATTAGAATAGTCCGGGCCAATCTGCCGAGTCGCATTTACCATTGTCGAAAACTCGCGTGACCGCTGTCCCAGCTCGTGACGTCTGAGACAGGAGCTGGTGGGGACCGGGGGAGCTGAGACCTCGTTGCTCGCTCGCTTATCTCCGCGGCTGAGCAGCGTTTCACGCTTCTGGCCTACCTCTAGCGTCGCGATTGCCCGAGACTGTCCCTCGTAGCAGGCTTTACGTCCGATATCCGGTCCTTTTACGCGGATGCCTTCTTACGACGGTCTAACGACGACGACGACGACGACGACGACGACGACGACGATGACGACGTTCCATTTAGAAAAATAGGGCGCTTGGCAGTCTCTTGCACGGCCCTACGAAACAATTACCTCCCGTATCTACCCGTATTGTCGTGTTGTCGTATTGTCCCCGCCGGGACCCCCGCCCCCGCCGACAACCAACCCCCGTCCAACGCGCGCTCTTTCCCCGGATGTCTCCGGTCGCAGCCCGCACTGCCCGCCTACGTACTCCCGGCGACATATCGTAATTAAAGCAAGCAGCGCAGCCCCCCCAGCTTCTCCAATGCTCGTTTCGCAATTAAACTCTAACGCCGAGAGTGTATATATATATATATGCAGAGATTGATGATTCCGTACACGGCGAGCAACATTGCCTTGTAAGGCAATTAAATCAAAGATAAAGAGCACATTTTCTTCCCGCCTCTTCCTCTTCTTCTTCTTCTTCTTCTTCTTCTTCCTATTCTATTTTTCTCATTCTTCATTAATCATCGTCCCTCTTCGTTTGTCTCTTTTTCTCATTCCTCACTTCTCACTTTATTCGAGAATTGGATCTCTATTGACCATGGTCATCCTTATCAGCCGCGTACTTATATGCTCGTCCCTCCACTTGCTAAATCTCTCTCTCTCTCTCTCTCTCTCTCTACTACTCGCTACTACTACTACTGCTACTACTACCACTGCTACTACTACTTAAATCTAGCAGCTTAGCCTCGCATTATTACAACATTATTTACGTATTTGAAAATCATAATCAACATATATTATTGCGTCATATAACAAATATTACCTTTATACATACTTCTCTCTTTATTATCACCATTGTTATTATTAGTATTAGTATATTAATACTGGTATCTTCCGATCGAGTTTTTTGTTATTATTTTTGTTTTTGTTTTTTTTTTTTACAATTAAAATAGTATAGAGTATTCATATCTATTCTAGCCTTGCTTAGATCATTAGTATCTAGTTCAAATTTCATATTTTTTGCTTTAAACGTACGCCTGTCCCCTATTATTATTAGAGCAAACAAATGATTTTAATTACTATGTACTTTGCTTGCACTGTAGATTCGGTAATTAATGATAAAGTTTGTAAGTAAACGTACGCTTCATATCAAACAATGTCCGACCGTAGATTTTCAGATCGAAATTGAATTTAAATTAATAAGCGATACTTCGGACGAAGAAAGCCTTCGTTACTTAATGAATACCATTAATTTAATAATTATTCGGATTCATTGCACTGCGTTTATTTTGTACTGTTATTATTATCATTATGAATTGAAATTACATAAACGAGGTCTGCGCGAGCTTAGGAATTTAATACATAGACACCTAATTCGAATTAATGCATAAAAGTTTCCAAGGAATATTAAGAACTTTTACTTTATACGACGAAAACATTCTATAAATTATCTTCTCTTAATAATTTCATAAATCATCGTTAAAATACTCAATTTCATGTAAATTCTAAAAATAATTAACCTCCAAAATAAGCTTACTTTCAATTATAGAGGAATCATACTTTAAAAATACCTTACAAGTGTCATTAAAAACAAATAATGAAAATACTTGCCATTAATGAAGACGTCGTATTGTAATTTCCGTGGGCAGAGCTAAAATATCGTATATAAATCCTAGAGAAAATATTGGTTTAAGCCTTGGAATAAAATGGACTATTTAGCTACAAAATACAATGAAAAGATATTGGTATTTATGAAAATAAATGATTTTTTTTTTTTTTTATCTGTGTCAAGCATTTAGCGCTCGCTATAAAATATTCGTTAAATACAGTAAACATGAAAACGTTATAATACAAGGATTTGCAAAAGAATAAAGAAACGAGAGAGAGAGAGAGAGAGAGAGAGAGAGAGAGCAATAAATGAATTTACTTCCACGTATTATAAAAAACTCAAACTGACATTATTCAACAAAAATTACGATTAGCAAATTGTACCATTTCGTTTGCTTTTTATTTATGTTATGATTAAAAATTCCTAACACAGGAACAAAGAATTTACGCTTTTGCAAAACTTTGTATAAATATGAATTGCCAGCATCAGCTCACTTTATTGACGTAAAAATGTATTTACCATTTATTAGAAAATGTTATCGATTAGATTATAACTTCGTTCTATCAATACTGATTTAGTAATTATTTATTTTATTTTATTTCAGTTTCTTTTTTAAATTTTATCTTTTTTTTTTTTTTTTTTTGCCTTATTAATCAAGCAAGAGCGTCTATAAATATTTTAGGAAGTCATTTAGATTGCTATTCGAGATTAATGAATGAGAAAATTTATTTCTTCTATAGCATATGGAAAGCAGTATTATTTTCGACTAGAATAAGCTAAGCTTTGAATGGAATAGATAGGATTATCATCGTAGTAATGAAAAAATAGTATCAAAACTAATCGCCACCATATTATAGTAAATACGTCACCTTATACATATACATATATCCATATATATATATATATATATGCGCTTAGTGTAACATTCAGAGGTTTAATTGTTAAAAATGTATTTAATAATAGATATATATGTATATAAAAATCCGTTATCTCGTATAAAACGGACTCAAAGAACGTGATTGAGCTTCAGTAGTGGAAAATAATTTCAAAGATATTTAATAAAAGCACAAGATTGAGAAAATATTTAAAAATTTTCTTTACAATTGCAATTAGTCATGATACGATATGAGGGTAATATTTAGCCGACGTCATTAATATTTAGAGATTGAAAATTTTTGCTAAAGATCAATGCAGTCCGTATGAGTATTCGGCAGAGCATCGAAAATAGGAGAAGGAACGTTATCAAGCGGACCTTTAGCAGGGGACCCGTTAACTTTTCAGTAGCGCGTCCTCCGCCTCTGACGCATATACGCTTTTTTCTTTCTTGAAACGTTCTGCGTGGAAAAAGTGGACGTTGGGGCCATTGGATGAGCGTCAAGAAGCTCGATTCCAAAATAAATATTAAATTAAAGGGATATTAAAAATACCATAGACGTGATTAGAGACTGAGAGAGACTGAGAGAGAGGAGAGAGAGACTGAGAGAGAGGGAGATAGAGAGAGGGGAGGGAGAGTGGATGGGTTTGATGAAAGTAATAATGCGGTTTTAATGATAGGTGGGCGGGGGTGGAAGTGAAGGTAGAAGTGATTGAAAAATCAATAGCTAATGAGAAAGGAGAAATAAAGAAATAGCTGAACCGAGGGTATCGGAATGTGTTGTAGAAAAAAGTAAGTCGAGTGGGTGTGGGCGGAGGGGGTCATGGGGTTCAAGCAGCCGAAGAGTCTGGGGCCACTAGTCAGTGGTGGAGGCCGCAACACCCCTCTCATCAGCATCATCACCATCATCATCATCATCATCATCACCAGCCCCATCATTATCATCATCATCATCATCACCACCACCATCAAGGCAGTTGCTATGCATCACACACGCATTCTCACAACAATCCCGTCACAACCATGAAGCAGTCTTACATGCAGGTTCGTTTTAATCAATTCAGCCTTCCTACTACGTGCCTCTTCCCTTTTTCTCTTCGAACCTTCATAATTCATAAATCGTCTTCATTGTCCCGAGCGACTGCGAAGCTATCGTCATTACATGCCTTTCACGACCTCCACTGCCCGATCCACCAACCAACTACACGACCAATCCTCATTACTCTCCGTTAATTTTTTTTTTTTTTTTTTTTTTTTTTTTTTTTTTTTTTTTTTTATACAAATACGCGCTCGTATTCGAACTTTAATCGAAACTTAATCTTATTAATTGGCTTTTATTAATTGCACGCCGCGCGCTTTATTACATCTGACTCGATTCCCTTCAATTTACATAACTCAAATGACTATGCAAATGCAGAAATTCTGCCCCAACCGCGCAAACTATTAATAGATTTAATAATGAAAATACATTGATTCTGAGAAAAGCCGTACATATTTATTTACTGCTCGGGATTCGAGCCTCTGTTATTTCTTTCGCCTCTCGTTATCAATGAAAATATCCAGCCCTACTGATGAGCGTTTCAAGTAAAGTTGTTGTTGTATTTTTTGTTTTTTTTTGTTTTTTTGTTTTTTCTTTTGTTGTTCAGAATCGTTAGAGCCGGTCCGTCCGTTCCTTCGTCGAAAAGTCGTTATTGTAAAAAAAAAGAAGAAGAAGAAAAAAAAAACGTTACTCCTCGCTCAAAATTCTCCGGAATTTTTATCCCATCGAAATGCTATTTTCCTAACACCTTTCTAACACCTACGAGGCCACGAACGACGCCGCGTTCCTTTAAATTGTCCAATAACGCAGGCTCATCAATGCTGGCTTATACATTTTCATTATGCATAAATCGATGTATTTACTTTTAATATCGTCGTTTATATCGATATTTGCTAAGCGCATAAGTCTGCCCGTAATAAAGCAGCCCGATATTATCGCCGATGCTGCTGCTGCCCCCCCCCCCCGATATTATAATTACTATTTATTATTTGTTGACGATACGTCAATCCGAGTTGTACGTTCAATCAATCGTCGAATATTCCGATGGAAATTATGCACAGAGCTTGCAATTTTACAAATCCAACTTTTTTTTCGTCGATATAACGACGACGACGACGACATCAATAACAACAACAACAACAACAACAACAACAACAACAACAAGAACGACAACAATAGTAGTAATAGAAAGATAAGTGAAACGTAAGAATACCACTCGCGTGGTATTGAATTTTCTTAAAGTTAGCTTTTGTAATCTGATTTAATAATCTGATTGTGAATATAATTTGTTCTTCGATATAGAACGTGTATTTACATCTGATTGTCATCATAATAACTTAAACTAATAAACAAACTATCGTATTCGATAATTATTGTAAGTAAAAGTTAAAGTAATATTTATACTATCGGATAATTGCAATTATTTCGTTACTAACATTTAAGATCAACTGTTATACTACAATTCATCAGACAATCGTACGTATAATTAAACATTACATATAGATAGTTCATTTTTTTCAATTATTTGTAAATTTCAATGAAATTGTATCTCGCTAGACGACGAGTGACACTACATAACCTAATTTCTCCTCACTTGACAATAATAACTCCGTGCCTTTCGTTATTCAGTTTCTTCCAAAAGATATTTAAATAAAATTTTTTTTCCCCCGTCCCGCATTATCCAAGAGCAGAGGATTCTAAATCTATGGAATTTTCTAAATCTTGTTAAAATTCGAAATTACATAGTTTCTATGTTTTATTGATGCACTCGTCGATGTTTCCACACTACGTTATTTACATTTTTCTTTTGTTTTATATTTATCTTTTAATTTTGGTCTTAATAAACCTGGTCTGGTCTTTATCAATAAGCAATTGCATTTATGTTTCTCATAGCTTGAATTTATTATTTTATTATTTGTATTTATTAAGCCTTGAGTGTCATTATGCCTTAAGGCATAATGTGGGCTATAAATATAATACGTCGATTATTTTAAAAAATATTAAATTGTTTATTTGTTTTTAGAATATAATTTTTTATGATTTCTTTTTTTTAATATTCCAAGGCTTTTTTTATTTATTTATTTACTTTTTTTTTTTGTTGTTGTAACGTTATCAATATCTTTTACATTAGAATTATTTAATCGCAGCCATACGATTCTTTTCTTGTATCTAATTGTAATACTTGTAACGTTAAATCAACTAATAATGTTTTGCGAAGCAAGTTTACGAGTCGATTGATACAAATCCGTATGACTAACTCTCGGATAAATATAATTTATCATTATATTACATTGGAAATAAAAGGCTATATCGCTATTAATACTATTGACGTAAATTTCCTAAGAATTGTTTTTTCAATAAGATTTTGAAAGCCTGAAAATCACTTTAGTTACGACGATAGAAATCGAAATAAAGAAAAATAATAAAAATGGATATTTGATACTCCCTTAAAAATCCTGATGCTTTAAAATATACGTACAATAAATTAATTTTATACGAGAGTTGAAAACAACGACGAGCTACGGTTAGCTCTAAAGTAACTAAAGTATTAATTACATAATGAAGCCTCGGTAATTGAAACTATATTTAAGAGTATGTATGCTTTAATCGTGAAATTATATCATTATTACTACGTAGCTATATAGACTACAATGTGAAGAAGATCCCTTGGGTAATAATTTATTGTATTGCTAATGAGTATAAGTAATTATAAGCATTATAAGGGTATGCCAATATTGTTTGGCAGTCGAGACTCGTAAATAAAATACTAATGCTATGAATCGAGAATACGTGTGCAAATTATGTAAATTATTTCCAGTTGACATGGGTTTTTCATGACGACGAAGCCCAAATCAACAAAAAACTGCCAAAGGAACTACTACTAAGGTAGGTAATATTAATGTAATAAGAACGAGGAATGTATTCAATAGATAATGAGTGCTGTCTATGTATTTCAGAATTTTATCGTACTTGGACGTCGTTTCGTTATGTCGCTGTGCTCAAGTAAGCAAAGCATGGAACGTTTTAGCACTCGATGGATCGAACTGGCAGAGAATCGATCTCTTCGACTTCCAGCGAGATGTCGAGGTAAAATTATTAATTATTTCCGAGTATAAGCCGTACACGGTCGCCAATAAGAATAGCCTTTTGTATTTTGTTTTTGGAAGTAGCGATGCTCTTCGAGAACCGGTAGAGAGAGAGAGAGACGGAGAGAGAGAGAGAGAGAGAGAGAGAGAGAGAGCGGGGGAAGGGGGTGCACGTTTTTCCGGTCATCTCCGATTCTCTCGGATAACCCTTTTAATTTTCCGGCAGCGTAATAAGGAACGCGAGGGGAAAGTCCATGCGAGGAGAGCGCGGGTCTGCTTATTAAGGAATTATTAGCCAGCGAGACGAAAGCGATGGCTTCTTACGATGGCAAATAATACCGGAATAATGGTGTTGGCGATACGCGATCGAAGCGCTTTATTGTAAATAAAATATTGAATAATGTTTGGATTCCGAGTGATCGGTAATAGACGCGAAAGGACGGATTACGATACGTATGTATTGAATTGCACGGGAATAAAAATAGTGCCGAATTACCGAGATGTACGAGCCAAGTGCAGCTGAGACGAGCTTCGGCAATCTGCATCGAGGATACAGGTTATTATCGGGGCTGACGGGGGGAGAGTCCATTAGGATAAGTACTGGGCAAATATTAATAAGAGCGATCGGACGCACCTGAATAGAAAGAGTCGAGCGGAGAGACATGCAGGTCGGGGGAGTAAACCCGCGTCGCGGTGAGCGGCGGCGGTGGCGGCGGGGGCCGGGCGCGGGGCGCGGGGAAAGCGTTGGAAAGCGAGCGGCTCTCTATTGCCAAACGGGAGCTGTGTCAGCAGCTGCGGTATGCTGGTTTTAGGAGGTGGTGGCCGTGGTGGACGGGTGGGGGCGGTGGGGATGGGTGGGGAGAGGGAATTGCACGTACAGTGCCAGATACGGAGGAGCGAGCTCAGCCGTTGTCGGAGAAACAACGGCGATCCGGACTTTTCGATAACTCCGTCAACAACTCGCGATCGGGAAGGAAGGGAATTGGGCGGGCGGAGGGGGGAGCGCCTGCGGCCGAGAGCGAGGCGTAAAGCCGTTTTAATGCGAAATGCGAAACTCGGGTCAAGTCAGGAGGGCAGAAAAAGAAGCCAGTCAGAGGCAGAGCCCCCCCCTCCCCCTCCCCCTCCCGAGTACCGGTGGTACTGGTACAGGATAGAGGGAGAGGCGGCCTTCCTTTGTCGGGGAGCTTATTGCTCGTATTGCAGCGAGTAATTGGCACTGGCACCTCGCCGCCTAAATCATTGCGATTGCGGGCGAATCGTAGAACTCGGCCGAAAGCGTCAAAAGCGTCAAAAGCGTCAAAAGCGTCGAAAGCGTCGAAAGCGTCGAAAGCGTCCGAACTTCAAAGAAGCCGGAAATTATTCACTCGGGAAGGGGCAATGGTACGCTCCCACTCTCACCCCGCCTCCCACTTAAACCTACCCGTCGCAGCGATATCTCTATTTTGTAAAATCAACGGGTAACTCAATATCGGCTTGAGGTCACGGCTCAGACAAGCGAAATCCGTCGCAAAGTACTGAATTTGCTTTATCGACGATGATTCCCATAATGGAAGGTCGGATAATTAATATACGAAAATAAATAATGCGCGTGAGCAGCAGGTGGCAATATACGAGGGAACGAAGGAACGTGGGAAGGTGGGAAGGTGGGAAAGTGGGAAGACGGGAAGGTGGGAACGTAGGAACGTAGGAACGTAGGAACTAAAACGTAGCTGCAATTAATGCGACGCTTATTTATATAAACACGGTTAATGCGATCGCTTTCACTTTACGCTTAATGTTCTCTATTCTCAATGTATGAGGTAACTTTCTAAAGAAAAAAGCTTGTCTTTGATCATACGTGATTTATTGTAATGCACGTCCATGTGGTGGATGTTGTAAAGAGATGTGGGAAAAATGCTTTTGCACGTTGGGATCGTGAAAGGACGGGCAGGAAAAATGGAGCTGCTGCTCGATTAGCATTCGCTTATACAACAATATGGAGAAAGTGTACGAGCCGAGCTCCTCGAGGGACAACGTACGTTGTCCCGGCGTCCGGGATTAGCTTAACCTATCGGTATTCGTGGCGAGGATCCGGGAAGTCAATGGCAAGCAATGACGGCAAAGTTCCGTTTCTCATAAGACAAAGGGAACGCGCCGCTTTTTCTACCGATCGTCTGGCAGCGATCAATGAATTTAGTCGCGGAAAATTAATCGATCTCGATCGGCATTGATCCGGCATTGATCCGGCATTGATCCGGCAGTGATCCGGCATTGATCCGGCATTGATCGACGGTACCGAGGAGCGTAAGTAAGGCAAATAATCCTTACAATGTATCGGAACGAGTCCGTTACGAGAGAGAGCCCGCGATGTTCCATAAGCATTATAGAGTACGTTTTCAGGTAATTCGACGACGGCCACTTTAGCAACGGACGCCGTTCGTTTTTTAAATGCTTTCGTTACCGGGACTCGATTGGATATGCAGAGCGCGCACTCGGCCACTTGGGAACGCGCGCGCGTGTGCGTGAGTGCGGCGCCCGCGTCCCCGTTGCTCTTAGAGCGGCGCGGTCGGAGGGGAGAAGGAAGGAAGGAAATCGAAAAGTCTGCGGGAAGGTAAAAAATCTTCCACATTCTCGGCTCTTCCAGTGAAAATGTTTATTTATCTTACAGAGCCGTCCTCTACGGCGGCGGCGCGCGCGTCGAAATACGAAATTCATGTTCCAATAAATCAAGCATTCGATGTAATCGCATTAATCCATCCGGCTAAACGGACTTTTCACGGCTCCTCGAGCGAAACTGCTCGAGCACGTTTCTTTTATTTCGCGTGGGGCGACCGAGCGAGCGGCTATAAGGGGCGCGGACGGGGGACCTGCTCTCCTTTAATTCAATACTCCGTGAACGTAACATTATATAGTACGTACAAAGGGTAAATAATGCGTGCGTGCGTACGTAGCTTGGAGGAATACCGCGGGACACCCTGTATACAAATCCATGGGGAGGCGGTAGATTAAGGCTGCGCTTGTAGTTGTGGTGGCAGCGTTACTTGTCTGGAAGGTGAAAACTTTAACGGGGCAAAGGCGACGGAAATGATCGTTAGGGGGAGCGGGGGGGGGGGAGGGCGAGAACGAGGGAAGGATAGGGTGTAAGGATAACGAGTTGATTGGATTTAAAGGGACCGGTGATCGAGAATATTTCCCGTCGGTGCGGTGGCTTCCTGAGGCAGCTCTCGCTTCGCGGATGTCAGAGCATAGGGAACCTGTCGATGAGGACGCTGGCCCAGTCCTGCCCGAACATCGAGGAGCTGAACCTGAGCCAGTGCAAGAAGATCTCGGACGCGACCTGTGCAGCCCTTAGCAGCCACTGTCCGAAGCTCCAGCGGCTGAACCTCGACTCCTGCCCGGAGATAACCGACCTCTCCCTCAAGGACCTCGCGGACGGCTGCCCCCTCCTCACGCACATCAACCTCTCCTGGTGCGAGCTCCTCACGGACAAGGGGGTCGAAGCCCTGGTGCGCGGCTGCCCGGAGCTCAGGAGCTTCCTCAGCAAGGGCTGCAGGCAGCTGACCGACCGGGCGGTCAAGTGCCTCGCCCGCTTCTGTCCGAAGCTCGAGGCCATCAATCTCCACGAGTGCAGGGTTAAGTATTTGTCCGGGCGTCGTCTTGGCGCGGGGAGGTGGAGAGGGTGGGCTCGCGGTCTCGACTAACCCTACCTCCTACTGTTTTGCCCCTGCAGAACATAACCGACGACGCTGTGAGGGAGCTGAGCGAGCGGTGTACCCGACTGCATTACGTCTGCATATCGAACTGTCCGAACCTGACGGACGCGGCCCTCGTCACCATTGCCCAGCACTGTCCGCTCCTCAGCGTCCTGGAATGCGTCGCCTGCGCCCACTTCACCGACGCCGGCTTCCAGGCGCTCGCGAGGGTAAGCCACCTTCGGCCCTTCCTTGTCCCACTCGCTCGACTATCTATACACTTCTACTTTCTCAACAGAACTGCCAATTGCTGGAAAAAATGGACCTGGAGGAGTGCGTGCTCATAACCAACGCGACCCTCATTCACTTAGCCATGGGATGCCCACGGCTGGAGAAGCTCGTAAGTCACACTCGTCCATTTTTACTCCACTGCTCTGTCGAACGAAGCTCATCCACTCGCGCGCTTCCTCTATCTCTCTCTCTCTCTCTCTCTCTCTATCACTCTGTTTCTCTGCCCCTCTAAAAAAAAGAGCCTGTCACATTGCGAACTGATAACCGACGAAGGCATCAGGCAGTTGGCCCTCTCGCCCTGCGCGGCCGAACACCTGGCCGTCCTGGAACTGGACAACTGTCCGCTCATCACGGACGCGAGCCTCGATCATCTTCTTCAGGCATGCCACAATCTTGAGCGCATCGAGCTTTATGACTGCCAATTAATCACGAGGGCTGGCATACGTAGGCTCAGAGTAAGTAGTATTGAGCGACGATGTAGTTGAACCGATGATCCGACCGATGATCCGATCGATGATCCGACCGACGATCCGACCAACGATCATTTTACTTTCCAGACGCATCTGCCAAACATAAAAGTACACGCGTACTTTGCACCGGTGTCGCCTCCCCCGAGCGCAGGAGCCACGCGGCAACGATACTGTCGCTGCTGCGTCATTCTGTGATTCCGTACCGCGATGCAGAAGCGGTACCACATCCTAAAGCCAAGCCGATTGCGATGCCGGCGAGCGCTGGACCACAACGGCCGACGTAATCTGTCCCGTGGCCTCGAGCCGGGGCCCACCTCTGTCCGTTTCTAAGAGGATACGCCTCGTCGACAGCCGTGCCCGCTGCGTGCCTCCTCTGCTCAACAACTTCAACCTACACGTTTAAGTCGCACCCACACACCCATACGTACACGGCAGCACAAACAAGGACAATTTTGACAATTAAGAGGCACGCAGCATCCGTGAGCGGTAGGCCCCGTCTGCTTCCTCGAGGGTAGACTGCTGGGACACGGAGGCACATAGGCACCGGAAGCGAATGCGGAGATAGATAGATACAGAGTGAGAGAGAGAGAGAGAGAGAGAGAGAGAAACCCGTGGCCAAATCCTACCGATCGGACGTACTCACCCCACTCGTCGTTTTCCATCCGCAACGTTGCAAACAATTTGTGTTTACTCCCGTTAAACCTTATCTGCCCCCCGCCCC
>RCIC01000002.1:11325000-11485000 GCA_018883505.1 Ceratosolen fusciceps
TTTTCACGATTTAAACAAAAAAAAATAAATAAATAAATAAATAAAAAATAAAAACAATAATATTAATAATAATAATATGATTCCTTAACATTCCGGGATATGATTTGGCAATACGTTGCTGCTCATTCTTCTAAATAATACGGCTCTTGGATTATGTTTTCTTAACTATATTAAATACGATACGATTCCGTAGCGACAATTCATATTAAAGCATAAAGACGTTATTTTTTAATTTGAAACAGTAAAACAATAGTTCACAATCATACATTTGGCTAAACACAATATTTAAGATATAAAAATTGATTAAAAAAATATCAAAGTCAAATAACATAAGTAGCGTGTACATTTCTGTGACTAAGTAGAAGAATTATTTCATACGATATGCTGTCTCGGTTAACAATAAATTGTATTTACTTGCAAACACGTGAATGCGCTTTACGTGCGCCGGCCGCGAGGTGGAAGGGGTAGAGCGAGAGAGAGAGAGAGAGAGAGAGAGCGAGAGAGCGACTGAATTATGATGGACGCGATGATGAAAATGAACGAGATGTGTGTAAGCCAATAAATAGCTTATCTGTCCCCTCAGCAAACACGTAAATGCGTAAATATAAGTATGTACGCGTGTGTACTCATGTATTGCTGCACGAAGAAAAGAAGTAAATAAAAAAATACCTTAGTTTTGTAAATAATTTGCCTTGTGGATTTCATCCCCAGAAGGAAAAGAGATGGATTTTATGGGGATTGGGGGTGGATCGAGTCGGTAAGTAATAATATTATTATAATAAGAAGTTGCTCCCTTTAAAGTTCAAGTGAGCGAGATCGAATGGCGGACGTACGGTAAATGATTTTCTGTACTTTCTTACGTTATTGGGGCTATTTTGGTAAACGGTTATGTTGGCATCCGATCAGCGATCTAAGCACAAAAAAACCGAGGGCGTTAATTGACTTAATTGCACGCGAGGGAAGGTGCAAATGTAAGGAAAGCATCAGCAGCAGCATCAGCATCAGCATCAGCAGCAGCGGCAGCATCAGCAGCAGCATCAGCAGCAGCGGCAGCGGCAGCTAGTATCAAGTAAGCTGCGCCTGGTCAGAATCGGTAGCCCTGGAGATCTCAAAGGAGCCAATATTGCTAGGTGGGTGAGTGGGTGGGTTGGGAGGCATGGTAAGCAACGCTCGGCCACTATCGCTCGTATTTATAGAATAAAGCACTTATTGTTATGGGAGCGTAATCGTTTGGCAGTAGTTACGTGATGGCCGTAGCGCATGCGAGTGTTATATTTTTGTGCAATGTGCGAGCAGATAAAATGGATGGATTCGAATGAGAAGTAAGGCTCGTACGAGCCAAAGTTCCATTATATATTATATGGACTCGGAGCTTATCTTAAAGTTTGGCGGTAAAAATTTTTAGCTCCTCAAACTATGTCTAATTTGAAGAGGCTTTAATTCTTTTCTCTCCTCCTCCTCCTCCTACTCCTCCTCCTCCTCCTTCTCCTACTCCTCCTCTTCCCTCCCTCCCCCTCCCCCCCCTCCCCCCTTACCACCTCGCCGCACACACCCCCACCCCTCGCGACGCAACAAGCTCAGCCCTCTTTCTTTAATCTACCAATGACTCGCCAAGACTCTCTGGGACTCGTATTATTAAAGTATCGAGCAGTATATTAAAGTTAATATAAAATTCATTGAGTGTGTTTTTCCTGTTTAATAGTACAATTCGCGTGCTCATATGAATTCATAACTTTTAATTAAAGAAACTGAGAAAAGTAAATTACGTTCGAGAGGCTAACGATAGTATATATCGTATTGCAAATAAACGAGAAAAATATATAACATTCAGCGTCGTTTGTTTTAGCGCTCGATTGGCATCACTAATTACTGGCACTGTAGATTTGATTTTACAAGTTAAAAGCTTCAAAATGCAATTTCACGGCTCAAGAAAAATAATGAGTACAGCGTAGTAGACTAGTAATCGTCACTCCTCAAAGCTCAAAGTTATTCTCAAGCGAAAAATGAATGCTCAGTCTCTCATGAATTCCGAGCATTTCTTACTTTATCTAATAATATATATTGGAGTTGTAATGAGGCTGAGTACGGGTAGAGTGAATACTAGGACTATTTAATATATATATATATATGTATAATGAGTGCGAGGCAGGCCGCGATCTCATCCGATCCTATACTAACTAATGGTTTGCTGCGATTCGTTTGCCAGGATGCTTGATCGACGACATCGTCGAGCGCTTTTATTACACGCCCGAGAAGGACGCGGGCAAGCCCCTGCACCACGAGTACGACGCGCAACTGGAGCTGACGATAGTCGGACGGAGGGTCACGTGGACGGAGGCGAAGGCGCTCTGCCTGTTTTATGACGAGTCCTTCGCGGACGCCTGGCCCTTCGACCCGGAGGCCGCCCTCGAGAGCCCCGCGAAGATGAAGCACTTGCTCAGGGAGACCGACACCAAGCCGCACAACAGCACCCTGGCGATATTCACCGACGACGAGGAGGCCAATTGGCTCGCGCACATGCTCTCCGAGTCCAATTACCGTCTGTTTACTCTCATTACGTACCGGCCGAGATCCTTTAATTGTCACCGATCTCGCCGCATCCCAATAACCCCAATAACCCCAATAACCCCCAATAACTTCCCCAATAACCCAACACTCATCGATTTTCTTTCAAAAATTCAAGGCTACGAGGGTCTGTGGATCGGCGGCACCCGGAAGAACAAGACCAGCGGCTGGACGTGGATCGGTAACGGCAAGTCCAAGACCAGCCGGGTCTCGAAGAGCATCCTCCTCGACGGCTATCCCTCCTGGTACCACGTCTCCTCGGAGATCAGCTCACAGCAGAACTGTCTCCTCTTCAACAAAATGGGACACGACATACCGGTTTACATGCCGGAGAACTGCCAGCTCCAGCGGCCCTTCATCTGCATGCGACGCGGTAACCCCCGATCTCCTGTCCTCGTCCTCCTCGTCCGCGTCCTCCTCGTCGTCATTATTGTTAGCTTGTACTCGAGGCTCGTCTGCCTCTAACGTCCGCGGCAGCTGCTTCGTTAATCCCTGTGTCCTCTTGAGCGCGATCGATCAATAAAGGACTGACCCGACGCACCTCGTCGCCCGGATGCTGTGTCTCTCGTGCCGGGGCTCGCGAATCCTCGACAAATCCTATGCGTGTTTTGCGTGTGTTTTGCGTGTGTTTTGCGTGTGCGTTGCGTGCGTTGCGTGAGTTGCGTGAGTTGTTGCGTGAGTTGCGTGAGTTGCGTATTGCGCCTAAAGAAACGAAGGGATTATCTTTACACTCAGACTTTATGTTTCAGTTAAGCGGAAGTTGACGGACAAGATCTCGGAGGGAGGGAGCCTCACCGTGGACGGACACCATTACACCTTGTACAACGTCATCGATCACGATGATCCGCACTACGTGAACACGGGGATGGAGAAGCTCAATGGCGGTGGAATCACATGGAACGACGCGAGAATCGAGTGCAAGAGGCGGGGAAAGGAGCTGGCGATGGTCATGTCTAACGAGGCCGCCATTGCGATCGCCGACCTCATGCTCAAGAACCGACCATGTATGTGTCTAACTGCATTCTACAAAGCTCAAGAGCTTTGAGCTTCTTCTTCTTCTTCTTCGTCTTCTTCCTTGAGTATCTTCCCCTTCCACGTCGAGCTTTACGACCTGCCTTCACTTTTTCTCTATTCGTCTCTCGGTAATTAAGAACTTTCCACGCCAATGGTTTTTATTATTTTACAAAAAGCTCTATTCTGAGGGTCACGATTTGTATTGCTGATTACGCTAATGCTTTCAACATTTTCACCTGCTTCATTTTTCATTTTTTTCTTCGTTTTTTGTTTTTTATAGCTTCGGAAGAAGTAGCGCACATGTATTATCGTGACTACGTAACTCCAGATAAATTTAACGCCTGCATAATTTCTCAGAGCCAAACGAAATCAGCATAAATTCGAATACTCTTTGTTTCTCTCTATCTCTCTCTCTCTCTCTCTCTCTCTCTCTCTTTAAGGCAGTATGACACTTTTGCGTATTTTTGTTTGCATTTATCGCTCAATGCGATCATGATTCTCATTGACTGAACCAAGTCTGAATATCCTTTGTCTCGTGACTGAGTGTCTTTATAAACGTTTAGGTTTGCCATTAAAAAGTGAAAACCAATATTTTATTACAGTACTTCTTGAATATAATAGCGTTACAAGAAATTAAGCTAAGCTATAAATAAAGGAAGTTAGTTCTAGGCAGTGAAATAAGGAGTGTAAGCTGAGCTTATGACGATAAAATTTTATCGAAATATATTTATTGAATTGAATATAAATTGGAAGATTTTATCATTCTAACGTGGTATTATCAGAATTTTGCATTTACGCATGCAGTGGACGCGCATGGCTGTGATACGGGGAAGGGATGGACATTGTAATAAAGGTTTGTGTGCAGTCGAGACTCCGGTAGGCCCGATGATTTTCCAAAATAAAACGAATCTAATGGAAATCGGAGAAAATTAATTGACGCTCTCGTTCGAAATAGGACAATGACTAATTGAAAGTCTGAATAATAAGAGGCCGCGCGTTGACGTAACTGGATATATTGCTCAGATAACAACAACAATAATAAAAAAAAAAAAAAAAAATAGAACTTTTTTAAATGTGAGAAAGTGCGCTCGGTTATATTTTATGGTGTTACAATTCATTATTGAAAATGTATTATTATAAAACTGATTCACAATGGCCAGTGGATCGAATCGTTCATTAGCACGGAACGGTGAAGGAGGGACGGGATGGCGAGCAGGAGGGAGGAGAAGGAAGAGGACTTTTCTTTTAGGTCGTTAATAATATAGGTTAAAATATTATGGGTTTAATAGCGCTTAATGTCATATCGAAGTGGCTATCGAGAGCTCGCTTCGTAAAAAATCAAAAAAAAATCATAATTATTTGCCTACACGTTTCAATAACCTTTATTTTTCTCTATTTTTTCTAACGAATTGATTAGGCTCGTTTTTCATTCATCAACTCGAATAGTATAATTTATAGTAATGTTTGTTATTACATAAGCGCTTGGCTCTCGAATGCATTAACATTAATTGTTCATTAATATTTCAATTTGTCTCAATCAGTTCCAAGCTTCTCTTTTCTCCGCTTCGCTTTTCTTTTCTTTCTCGTTCCTATTTTTTTCTTCTTCTTCTTCTTCTTCTTCTTCTTCTTCTTCTTCTTCTTCTTCTTCTCTTTTTACTTTTCATTTTTCCTACTTAAGCAATATTCGCAATTCCGATGCCGTTGGTTATTGGGGCAGATTATGTAATCACATATTTTCACACAGTTTGTCCCCGTTCCGTTTTTATTGCTATATTATGTATTTATTGCTTTTTCGTGTACAATCGTGTATGCTTTTGTATGCTTTAATAAAGTTTATAGTTATTATTTATCATTATTTCGTTTCAATCATTTTTATTACGAACTTATCGGTAATATATTTATACGGCTTATGCTTAATCTCCCGGGGAGATGCCGATCTTATCAAATTATGCCTTTATTCGAGAAGCAGAGCCATCTGCTTAAAATATTATTTTCTTATTCCTCTCCGGATAATGAGTTTTACAAAGTTGTACAAGGGATCTCTCTGCAAATGAAACTTTTCAAATGAAAGCCAACGGTTCTTTCGCGTTACGTGTAAATACTGAAATCGCTCACAACGTCTAATTCATCTCCTTTCACGGCACAATAGTATTTATTTGCGTTCGTATGGTCGTAATGATCGGTTGACTGGTAAAACAAAAAAAACAACAACAATTTTTGATTAAAGAGAGAGAGAGAGAGAGAGAGAGAGAGAGTAATAGGAGAGTAATATTCTCGGTTCGTTATCTTGAGGCATCTCGGTTGAATTGACTTTTCTCATCGACTGTTTTAAACCTTCGCATGATTTGGAGACAGCGATGGAGAACGTGTGGTTGGGCGGTTGGAGTTTGGATGGCGAGGAATGGATTTGGGAACCGACTGGATCGAATTTGCCACTGACGAAGGCAAGATCGACTCAGTACCCCCCCTGGCTCGAAGGCCACCCGCTCCCCTACACCAAGGAAAATTACTATTCCCATAGATCGAGCCGATGCCTCATACTGGATCGCCACTACTGCCCACAGCAGAACACCCCCGTTTTCCTCGATCTCGATTGCGGGAAGGAGAGGCCCTTCATTTGCCAAGATGAAACTGACGAAGACTGTCTAGTCTGTGAAAGTGGTGAGCCTTTGACCTACTCCGTACACGCAACCGGTCATACTATTCTTACCTTCCTAGTCTTCATAATACAACTAAACTCATACTTAGTTGCAAAAAAAAAAGTATTGTGCCCGACGGGCACTGGCGGTTTCGACGTATTCTATTTTACCCTTTGATTTTCAATTACGCCTTCTCTCGCTATAGAAACTACGAATTTGCACGTAAATTCTGTTAAATGTATCCTCGTCGACGTTTTCTTTGAAGTGCAATGTACGAGAAGCCAATCGGGCGATGTATTTTTCTTCTTCTTCTCTCCCTCTCTTTTTTTTTTTTTTTTTTTTTATTTATTAATACGTGAAACGCGATGTATTAATACGTGAATTACGTGGTAGCCATCGGAATTAAATAGCATGTAACAATTTATAAATCGTGTGTTACACTCGTCTACTCGTTATTATTAAAATTCTGATTCTGTAATTAAGGTAATAATGAATGTCGGCAAATACGTTTGAACGTACTAGCTAGCCACCTCGATGAATTTCGTCTATTTAATTAGGCCGATAAAACATTGTATTTACGCTTGGCGGGCCTTTATTTATACAATCAAGCGAATTAAGCCGGAAATATTAAAAAGGCTCATTAAGAATCGGCAGGCGTTTGTATTGAAAGTGAAAATAAGAGAATATCGGGTCGAAGCCTCGTTGGAAAAGCTTAATCGTGTCTAACAACTGAAATAAATTCTAACGACTGAAATAGCGGAGGCCACCAACGGAAGGAAAGGATTTGTGGAAAGAAGCTCGGTCAGAAGGAGTACAATTAACGAGGAGGAATTCGAGTTTTCCGAGGAAGAAATGATATACGAGGACGGCCAAGACTATTGCGCCTATCGCAACGGACGCGTAGCCAATATAGCCAATTCCAAGGTATTGTCAGCCGTCCTGGAAAAGATGTCCGAGCTATGTAAGTTTATGTTCGATATGTTCATATTATCGGCTTTCCTCTACTCCTCAAGCGGCGGCCCAATCAAACTCCTCAAAAAAACAATCGATCGCCGGTGATTGTTACGCCACGATAAAACGCTTTGGCATTGTCAACTCACTGACAATGTACATAATAATATGCATGACATATGCGTCGATCAACCGATTACCCTTAAAATCTACTTGAAATTTTGACGTTAACTGGTAATTGTAATTTCAAAAAAAAAAAGAAGAATTACCAAGCTTGTATTTAAAGCCAGGCGCGTATTATCCTCTACTTTGCTTTCGACGCCGATAAAATTATATTGAACAACAGCGTTGAATAAAAATCTTTTACAATTGTGAAATAATAATAAAGAACATTTTCGTTTTTTTTTTTTTTATTGTGAGAAGAAAAGGGAATAAACCTTAAATAAACTACGTAATGATATTTCAAGATAAGTTGGCCTTTTTTATTTTTCTTTCAAAAATAATAATTGAACAAACGACGTCTATTTTGAGTGAGAATTTAATTGCCCAGAAAATTATAGATAAATTTCCCTTTTTATGTTCCCGACATCACGTTTATCAAATAATAAAGATTAACGGTGCAGTCGCCTCAAAGAAATAAATAATATTTAGTTTGGTACAAGAACGGTAACGATAATAACAACGACAACGACAACAACGACAACGACAACGACAACAACAACAACAACAACAACAACAACAACAATAATAATAAGAGTGTTAATAACGAATAAGGTGTCAGAGTATTAGCAACGAGATAGAGAGAGAGAGAGAGAGAGAGAGAGAGAGCGGAAAAGCTTCGCGCTGCGTTGGCGGAGATGAAAATTAAGAGAATGACTTTGGCTTTGCAGCTATAAATCACGTGTGGGTCGGTGGTCGGACGGTGAAAAAGAATGGCAAGTGGCGCTGGGTGGACAGCAACGGAAATGAACTAATGACAAAGGGAGTGGGCTCCGACAAGTCGTGGTGTCTCGGCGATCAGAACCAACTGCCCAAGGCCGAGCCCAACAGCTGCCTGAACCTCGATTACGAGTCCCGGGGCAACCCCCTCTTCTACGGGATACCCTGCAACTCCTCCCAGACCGTACTCTGCATCTCGCCCTTGGGCTCGCATGCCGAGGAAGTCGTTCAGTTACTTCCTGACGAGGTCGAGACACGATTCCTGGACGGCTTCGACACCTCCATCGGCAAGTTCTCCAACCATGTCGTCAAAGTCGTGAAGGACGTTGTCAAGACCACGAGCAAGCACATTGATAACTTCAAAGACCAGCTGCAATCTAAGGACAAGGGCAAGGGGCCCGGGAAACAGGAACAATCGACCCCGCGACCCAAGGAGCAGCAGACGACCTTGGAGCCGACCAAGCCGACGGTGATGTCCGAACCGAAGCAGGGGATGCCTACGGAGGCGCCGACCGAAGCGCCGACCGTAGCGCCGACCGTGGCGCCGACCGAAGCCCCGACCGAAGCCCCGACCGGAGTCACCGAGGCAGCCGGCCCGAACACCGAGTCGACCGCTGGAGCTACGACCCCGAGCTCCACTACCGCCATCGGCGTCGAGTCCACGAGCGCGATGGCCGCGGCCCCTTCCGTGGCCACGGATGCCCCGGGGACCGAGGCCCCGGCGGTCACGAGCGCCAACTAGTCCGGAGATCCTGGCCTCGACGACACCGGTCCCCTAAGGTACTTGGCGACAAGGGTAACTCTCCGACTCCTTTCGCCCCTGTGCTTCCCTCTCCACCCTCTCCATACCCTCCCTCTGACGTCCCGGCTCCCGTAGCCTCCACCCACCCACCCCTCCTCCCTGCGTCGCTGTAATATAACGAATGTGAGAATAAACAGAGCTTTGTTATCGACGCAGCTTCTTCTCTCTTTGAATGCCGTGGTGACGATGCGAGCGAGGTTATTGGGGGTGAGCAGGCGCCCCAGCAGATGGAATAAATGATCCCGGGGACGTTGAGCGATTAGTCTCCCGATTGTTCAGATCCGGGCGAGTTGTTTTAACCGGCCTGGCACTACCCGACCACCACCTCACCGCACCCATCAAGCCTCGCTCTGCGGTATAAAAGCTAAAAATGGGCCTCCCAATGACAATGCCGAATTTTTACAGGATTCGTCTAGTCACGTGGTCATGGCCTCTGTATCAATTACAATCGCATCTATTGAGCATCACGGCACACTTATGTACAGTTACATGTAGCACATATGTTACTAATTGGGATCGGATAATATACATAATATTATTTAACTATACATGAGCAATTCTTTCGACTTTCATGCTTGTCACACATGCGTTATCAATTACGCTCAGGACACGCGTTTCATTCTCGCGAGTAATTGGGTGCCCCCCCCCCTCCCCCGCGCGCGTCCCTCCGTGCAATCGCATGCGCGCACATGTATTTATTATATTTACGCATACACCGAACGTATGTACACAGTCACACTAATGTCGAGACTCCGCAAGCACAGAAGTCGGACATTCGTTCGGTAAGCTAGTTTACACAAAATATAATAATGTTTATTATTCCATTTATACTTAAGATAACGTCGAGATGCATGTTAATTAGAAAACCAAACGCGTAATAAACAAAAAGACACAAAGAAATAAATACGCAGAAATAAAAAATGATATCCTAATTCATTGAAAGCCGCTGCCCATTTATTCTATTACACTTAATTGATTTCATTCATAAAGTCTCAGTATTAAGCATTTCGTAAGCGTAAAATTTTCGTAAGTGCTAACGTAGTTTTCTTATATCTTATTTGTTCGTTTATATTTTTATTATTATAAAAACCCCGTATGAATTGGACACCGCAATTGCTAGGCTTTGAAATTTTTTTTTTTATAATAAATAAATAAATAAATAGATAGATAATAAATTTGTTTATATCCGCATGTCTTATTGATTATATCTTTATCGATTATAAATAAAAAATCTGCTCTTTTCGGCACGCAAATACTATTTCGTTCGTAATAATATTTTTAATTATTTATCGTAATCTTGATTATTTACACTATTGGTCTGTACATGAAACAATGTGATCAAATATTGAATGAAAAATCTTGGACTGAAAAAGAGCTAATCTGAACGTCGATAAAGGAAATAAATAAAAATCAAAATATAAACAAAAGGAACAGTAAAAATTCAATTAAAATACTCATTTCGAAATATATTCTTAAATGTATTAAAATAATTTAGTGGCTTGGACCACTATATAATTGATCACATGTGAACCGAGTTAGCTTTACAATATCAAAAGATTAAAAATAATAAAAAAATAATAACAACAATAATAATAATAATTATTATTATTATTATTGTTATTGTTATTGTTATTGTTATTATTTTTGTTCAAATAGTTTTAGTATTTGAATAATAATCGAACGCGTATCTGCGTACGTGTAGATTTTAAATTTGTAATGAAATAAAAGATCTAAGAAATAATTAGTTGGTGCAGGGAGCTTTGTTAAAGGGAAATTACGCTTGGAAGCAGTTTATTGTTAGGAATAAGGAGAAAAAAAAAAAACAGAACAAAAACCGGAAATAGCATTGGTTTGATGGGATCGATCGTGTTCTGCGTAGAGTAGACGCATTCGGTAGATGTGCATTCGGTTTCTGTATGATGGAGTAAAGTAAATTGAAAAAGGGGCTCGTTGTTCAAAATATATATTATGTCGTAGTCTTGCTTGCCTCGAAAGGGAATGGAAGGGCTGGATAACTCGGAGCCAGAGCCTATCATCAACGGGGAAATAATCAATTATCGGCACACTATTTACGTAATATAGCACCTTGACTCGTATACGAAATTTAAATGGATTGATTATTTTCTGAAGGCAAGTCTTAAGTTATTGCACCTTGTGGAGATAGAGATTTCGTCAAGGCTTTTTTTTTTTTTTTTTTTTTACCAAAGCTTCTACAAGATTGGAGGAAGCGATTGAATCCCAATCCCATGGCAGTACTGTTAAGCTAACGAGGCCTAATGACAAATGAATGAATTTCCATGTATGGACAATGACGTAGGAGTCGGCGTTGCTCTTGAATCCGCTTCTGCATCGATTGTACGAAGTCGTTCGTCCGCACAATTACGATGTGACGGGAGGGGGGAGTGGTGGGTGGAGGCAATGCTTATCAACGCTAAAATCGGCAAGAAGCTATTTAAATTGTAAATAAAGCAATAAAGGGTCGTTCGTAAGAGTTAAAGGGGGTAAAGAGGAGTAAAGAAGAGGTTTGGTGGGCGTGGGCAGAAGCTTACGAGCCTCGGAGACGACGTTCGCGTGGAAAGTTCACGTGGCCTGGGCAGTAGGGCAGTATGCGCGATGGTAAGTCAAATGAGGAAAATTAAGTCGTGCAGTATGCGGATAAAATACATTTCGACCTGAATAACGCGCACGTATCAAGCTTCCCAAGTCGAATAATCATCAATTACCCGTTCGAACTCGGCGTTTATTTTCATTCGCAAAGCGAATTAATATCTAAGGCATACCTCATGCTGTAATAATTTATTAAAACTTTAGTAATAATCCTAATACAAAGTTTATAATCTTGCTGGCTCGGTAATATATGAACTCACTTAAAACAAAGGGAATTAGTATCCAGGACAATTAAATTTACAAAAGAAATTGTAATTCATAAGCTTTCGGCAGAGTAATAACAATTCTCACTTTGTATTTATGTTCGATAATTGCTTTATGTCATGTTATGGGCTTGACTTTTCTCGCTCGCTGTACTCCTTCTACCGAAAGCCAATTCGAAGTTGCTTACTTTTCTACTTGGTCGCGCGCGACTCGAGGGCTTCGCCTAGAGCAAGCTCGACTCTATGACGAGGAGGAGCAATGAAAATCGAGGGACAAGTTTGAAATTCTAAAGCCATGAGCGCTAGCCAACATGTCCGAAATCTCGATGCCCCGCACCGACCTGGAAATTTCCCCGCAATTACCGATCGAGACCGTTATCTGGTTCTCTCTCTCTCTCTCTCTCTCTCTCTCTCTCTCTCTCTCTCTCTCTCTCTCTCTCTCTCTCTCTCTCTCTCTCTCGCGCGCGCGCCTCTCCCTCCCCGCTACGCGACCGTCGCGCCGACGATCTGTGTTGCGTTGCGTCGGGGCTTTGAGGTTAGGTTCGTCTTCAGGCTCGGACCCGGTAGCGTAGGCCCGGTCCTCGTAGTTTGTAAATACGTTCGATCGGTGTCAAAGGATAACCTGCAAAGTTCTTCCAAAGTTACGTTTACTTTATTAAATTGAGTCGATTAGACAGGAGCCATGAGCAAATACAGGAGAAAAGAATCTTCGAGCGAGGATAGCGATAGCGAGGAAGAGCGACGAAAAAAGGATATTAAAGAGAGGGATGAATTTGCTAATCGACTTAAAGTCAAGGATGAGAGCAAAACACGAAAATTGGCTTTGCCAGCTGGCTCTGGCGCTGGTAAGACTTTACACTTTATGCTTTAGGATTATTGGGCTGCACGCATATTCGTGTCGCTTGAGCTTCCTGCCGATAATGCAAATTTTATTTCATAAATTTTATTCAGTCGAAGCAGCCAAAAGGCTCAAGATCATGGAGGAGGAATCGAAAGAGAAACTTGTGCCGAAATTACGTATTGAATCGAGAAGGAAATATTTGGAGAAACGTAAGGAGGACAAGGTTGCTGAATTAGAGGCGGACATAATAGACGATGAATATTTGTTCAATGAGGAAATGTAAGATTCCGCTGCGACTACCCTTGCTTTACAACAATAGGTCAATCTATTGAGATATCTTTATTTATAAAAATCAATTCTTAGATTGACAGAACGAGAAAAGAGGGAAAGGGCTCATAAAAAGGAACTATTGCGATTGGCAAAAGAACATGAAAAGGCCAGAGAGCTCGAACGTATTCAGAGATATCATATGCCACTTGAAAACGGAAAAGGTCAGCAAGAACAAGATTATTTGGATAAAGAGCCTCCCCAATCTGAACAAAGTAAATGGGAATCGGACCAGATGTCCTCTGCAGTATTCAAGTTTGGCGCTAAGAACAAAAAAGGTTCAATCAATTACTATTGAATGTTACATTCAATCATTTGCATTTATCCACATTTAAAGAAAACAATAATGTTTGTATTAACAACGAGCAATGTTTACGCAGCCCAAGAAGAGTACGAGCTTCTTTTGGAAGATGAGGTTGAATTTGTTCAAGCACTGCAAATGCCTGGCGATAGAAAGGAAAGAAAGTCTGTTACGTTGGCCACGGAGCACAAGTTAACATCCATCGAAGAAACTCAAAAAAGCCTGCCTATCTATCCGTTTAAAAAGGAGTTGGTAGAAGCCATTAAAAATCATCAGGTATTCTATAATACAGAACTGTTTTGATAATAATGACTTGATTTTAATCTTGATTATAAAAGAATTAAATTATCCCATCTGTAGGTATTAATAATTAAAGGGGAAACTGGTTCCGGTAAGACAACGCAAATACCACAATATCTGTACGAGGCTGGATTCACAAAGGATGACAAACTAATTGGATGTACGCAACCGCGAAGAGTGGCAGCCATGTCCGTTGCTGCCAGAGTCGCTCACGAAATGGGTGTAAAATTGGGAAACGAAGTCGGCTACGCTATCCGATTCGAGGACTGTACGTCCCATCGTACCCGAATAAAGTACATGACGGACGGTACCTTGCACAGAGAATTCCTCAGCGAGCCTGATCTGGCTTCTTACAGGTACGTAATTGTACATATAATTGTAATCGATTGCTCGAGTACATGGAATGCTTAAGTTGTACACTAATTACCATTGATTCCAGCGTAATGATCATAGACGAAGCTCACGAAAGAACATTGCACACGGACATTCTTTTTGGCTTAGTAAAGGATATAGCGCGCTTTCGTCCGAATCTAAAATTGCTCATATCGTCGGCGACGTTGGATGCAACGAAATTCAGCGAGTTCTTTGACGATGCGCCGATTTTTCAAGTGCCTGGAAGAAGATACCCTGTAGATATATTTTATACGAAAGCGCCCGAAGCCGATTACATAGACGCGGCGGTAGTCTCAATATTACAAATACACGCAACCCAACCGTCTGGCGATATTCTTGTGTTCTTAACAGGTGCCGATGAATAATCGAATTATTATTGACCGACGTAATGAATGGCTTCGTACGATCGGGCCGAAGTAAACTTATAAGCTTATCTTACGCTTCTTTTGTCTCAAGGTCAGGAAGAGATAGAATCCTGCTTCGAAATGCTCCAGGAAAGAGTACGAAGATTAGGTAGCAAATTGGGTGAGCTCTTGATATTGCCTGTCTACGCGAATCTTCCCAGTGACATGCAAGCGAAAATCTTTATGCCAACACCACCCGGGGCGCGAAAAGTAAGATATGCAATTGCATCGACGATGCCCACTTTATGTCCTCTCAATATATCACATCTCGGAACAAGCTGCTAATAAATACGAACCAACCTCCTCCTCCTCCCATCACCCATCACCCAATTAAACTTTAAACTTCAGGTCGTCCTCGCAACGAATATAGCAGAAACGTCATTGACAATAGATAACATTATCTACGTTATCGATCCCGGTTTCGCGAAGCAGAGTAATTTTAACTCCCGCACGGGTATGGAAAGTCTAATGGTCGTCCCGATCAGCAAGGCATCGGCGAATCAGCGAGCAGGAAGGGCGGGCCGGGTCGCCCCTGGAAAGTGCTTTAGGTTGTACACCGCCTGGGCCTACCAGCACGAATTGGAAGAAAATACTGTCCCGGAAATACAACGGATTAATTTAGGTAAATGTCAGCGTAGACCCAAGTCGAAATGACTGTGTATATATATAACATAACATATATATATATATATATGTATATGTAGTCTGACAATCGTCTGACGGATAATCTGATTGTACGGCCTTTCAGGGAACGCGGTATTGACTCTTAAGGCCTTGGGCATAAACGACCTGGTGCACTTTGACTTCCTCGACCCGCCGCCCCACGAGACGCTGGTATTAGCTCTGGAGCAGCTTTACGCCCTGGGCGCACTCAATCATCGTGGCGAGCTGACGAAACTCGGACGGAGGATGGCAGAATTCCCCGTGGACCCGATGATGGCCAAGATGCTGCTGGCGAGCGAAAAGTACCGCTGCTCCGAGGAGATATCAACGATCGCGGCGATGCTGTCGGTGAACGGCGCCATATTTTACAGGCCCAAGGACAAAATCATCCACGCGGACGCTGCGCGTAAGAACTTTAACGTCCCAGGGGGTGATCATCTCGTACTGTTGAACGTCTACAATCAGTGGCAGCAGAGTGACTTCAGCACTCACTGGTGCTACGAGAACTTTATCCAACACAAGTTATTATTTATTTATTAATTATTGGGAATTGCCTGGGCATTGGCGAGGAGTTGAAGATAACCGAGTCGCGGGTTGCTTATTTGCAGGTCAATGAAGAGGGCGAGGGACGTGAGGGAACAGCTGGTCGGGCTGATGCAACGCGTTGAAATGGATATTGTCTCGGGTATAACGGAAACCGTTAACATAAGAAAGGTAATAGTGCTTACCTCGAGCTACGTCGTCCTAATAAGGCTCCGTTGAAACAATAATAACGAATTACTTCATTGTTGCAGGCCATCACCGCCGGATACTTTTATCACGTGGCTAGACTGTCGAAGGGAGGGCATTACAAAACCGCCAAGCATAATCAAACGGTATCGGTGCATCCGAACAGCGCCCTTTTTCAAGAATTACCCCGCTGGGTCTTGTATCACGAATTGGTATTCACGACGAAGGAGTTCATGCGACAGGTAAGCTCCCTAGGGCTTTGCCTTCCCTCCCTCCCTCCCCCAACCACCCAACCACCCAACCTGCCCTCGAGCATTATAATTTGACATTGTTGAAACATTTGCGTGATTGATTCAGCTGACCGAAATAGAATCCAAGTGGCTCCTAGAAGTCGCGCCTCACTATTACAAAGCTAAAGAGCTCGAGGATTCGACGAATAAGAAAATGCCAAAGGTAGCGGGTCGCTCTCACTTGGATGGAACCAATTGAAATATATTCAACTGATCAAGCCTATTTATTGTGTACAGACGCTATAATATATATCCTCGCGATATCCTCAATTGTAACATACCCGCAAACGTTATCCTTAAGATATTTTTTTACGCAAATTGTATTTTTAAGCTGTAAAATAAGTACCTGTACAAAATCAAGCGGCAATGCATAAGCAATCGTATATTGTAAGATATGAAAATGCGCAAACGTATTTTATAAAAACATGTATACATATATATATATATAAAAAAAAAAAAAAAAAAAAAAAAATGAAAATTGTAATTTTAATAAATCTGCCAATTGCCATTTCTGGCCTTAGTTAACGCATAAAATCTTTAATTCCTTTATTAATTATAAATAATTGCGAGCGATTTTTTTTTTTTTTTATACAACACTTTTTAAAATCTCACTACGTCTATGCAATACATACATATCCGTTACGTGTGAATTTAAAGCAACAAACGCGCAAACAAAAATCTATCATTATTTATTGTTACTGTATATTTTCAAGGAAAAATATTTACTTCGTTTACCATAAAGTTTAATATATTTTAACATCCTATGTGCTTTCCGGAATTCGAATAAACAATAAATTATTGATCACTTGTAAAAATCTTATTTAAAACGAAGACAAGATATTTAAGTCTTGCGTGGAAACTATTTCCATTGTACATAAAGTTCTGTAAGCTGATGATGTTTTGTCATTAATTGTGAATAAAATAATAGTGTGTGTAAATTGGGTACGTAGTAGCTTAAAAAAGAAAAAGAAAAAAGAAAAGAAAAAGGCGAAACAAATCTTCCCTACTCTGAAGGGGAAAATATATTGGGTTTATAAGTAATAAGACATTTTATACATAACATACATATTAATTATTTAAGATTTTACATCATAATATAACATTATCTTTCTAAACACAACGCTAACATATACTTCTATATGCTCAAATAGGTTTAATCATCATAAACCTTATTAGATACCTGGTAATCACAAAAATTTCTGTTATATTTTTATATAATATATGTTCTTTATAAACGTAAATAGTTTTTATGAAACAAACTTTATAACTTGTATTATAGACTGAAAGAATACATCAATTATATTTAACTTCAAACAATTTTCATACAATTCTATTACAGTATCCACATATTTATATATAAAATTATGAGAATGAATAACAGAATTAGAAAATGAGTACCACTTAAGATAGTCCTATAAAATTAAAAATCAATGATTTCATCGAACCGATGAGATTACAATACGAGTACAGGTCAGTACGTGTATAAAAATTTCAAAATAACTCTTTCGCAATATATAAACAAAATACTATAAGACGTCATCTTTGGGTACAGATTTTTATAATAAAAACGTATTTCTAATCGTTAAAACAAAAGGGAAAAGTAAAGAAAGGGCGGGAAGGGGGGAGGGGGAGGGGAGGAAGAAACGAATAGAATTTTATACGCAAATTCCTAATACTTCGTTGAGAAAGCAATTTACATTCTAGTAATTATTAGGATCTTGAATATAGTGGGGGTGGGATCTGGATTATAATGAAAAATATTCCATATTAATAATACATTTCATAAAATATAGATTGAACTAAAAAAATGTTAAACCCTCGCGAAGCTTGCGAAAAACTCATAAACTTTGAAAAGAGAATTACCTTAAGTGGAAAGTCGATGATTTTTCATAGTAAAGCGCACGAATGAAATTCTCGTAAAGCAATCAATGAGAATTTTTACACCGCTGAATTATGTTTTGCAGACTTTGTTATAATGCAATGCGCAAACTTCTAACTACAGGCACTATGTGGGTGATAAAAACTTAATATCTAGACAATAAATGTCGGTTAATCGCATTAATGTATTAAAATCTGTATAGTAACATTCTCAAAGAATATTTTCTCGAACTTTGAGAAAGTAGGCAAGTTTAACAATAATCTCCAACACACGTTAACAATATTACAAGCTTCCTATTTCTTCATCATCATCATCATCATCATCTTCTTCTTCTTCTTAATTTGGCTTCACCTTCCAATCACAAACACATTCTTGATTATCATGGTAATACATCTTTAATAAAAAAAAAAATCTTTCCGAAACCATTAAGTAATATACTTAATAAGGGCACTTTCGTTTTATTTATTTACCTAATCCATTACATAAGTGTATTCAGCTTCTGAATTTACTTTAAAAATATAGATACGTCAGAAGCCTGTGTAAATAAGGCACACAGAATTTATTGTTATGTGATCACAATATTGACAATGCTTTGTTGCTGATAATATTAAGATGTATTAGTAGTCACCATTAGGAAAAATCTAACCATTAATAAAATTATTACATTTCGAAATACGTACTGTATGATACCTTACGTACATTTAATAATATGTTAAAATATTTTCAACTGTAATGCATAACTCTACTATGCTCTTCGTCATCGGGTTTTCTGGTCTAAAAACGCAAGTTTTGCTTAGACGTACGTTAGAAACGAGAAGAAAGGAAAATAAAAATAATAATTCTAATAATAATAGTAATAATAGTAATAGTAATAGTAATAGTAATAGTAATATTAATAGTAATGATATAAAATTAAATCTATTGTCTTCTCTACTTCGTTCGGCGGATTTGAGTTATAGTTGGAGTGATTGTGTGCATACTATAACCATGGATCGACATAAAATGCAGCTCGATGGAATGAATCGACAGACGGTATATGGAAATTGCAAGTGAAAAGCGTATAAGTATTAGAAAAGCAAAATAGGGTAAGGAAGCTATGAGAACGGCTCTGTTCGTATAAAATTTCTGAGTCTAGAAATAATGTAAGGTCTGGTCCCGGCTGAGTGGAATCTGTTTATCAGTCATTTGATCCCGCAACTTTGAAATTCCTAGTTCATCTTTCTCTTTCCTTTTCTCTATCAGCTTCTTGATGCGTAAAACGATAATGCCGGAGTGGGTCTAAGCGCTCGGCAACGACTTGGCCGGAAATAAGAGAAACGCTGTTCTTGTTGCTGTTCTTGTTGCTGCTGTTGCTGCTGCTGCTGCTGCTGCCGTCCGCCGCCGCCGCCGCCGCTGCCGCTGCCGTTGCTTAAAGCGTACGCGCGCGTGCGTGGGCGGGGAGGTGTCTATTTTTCTGGATAAAAGTTATCGCAACGCACGACACGCTTACGACCCAATGAGTACGGTAAATTATCGGTGATTTACAATATGGAGCGAAAACCGGGCTCCGTTCTGCCGATCGTACTCCCCGCGCTCGAGATCAACTCTGTTCGATACTATACCTGCTCGGTTAAGTGCAGCTAACCTTTATGAAATTCTACCTTTGCGAGATGGGGAAGAGAAGCAGAGATGGAGAGAGAGAGAGAGAGAGAGAGAGAGAGAGAGAGGGATTGGCGGGAGGGAGGGGAGAAGAAAGAATACAGTCCGTAAATGGATGAGAAGTGGTAATGAATGCGTGGCCCAGTCGAATATTATTATGATTAACGGATCGTAACGATACCAACGACACGTTCCTTTCACATCGGCATCTATACTCTCTACCGATGTACATTTTGAAAATTGATCATTCACACATACGTACGCGTATTGTATACATGCATACATGTATACATGAGTATGTAATATTTACAAGAACACGTGTGCATGAGTATTAGACAGTTGGGGCGGGGGGGGGCGAATATAATTTAGAAGTCGTATAAAATGAAGAATTATGCACTGTGGTATGCCAATTAAGGGTAAGAGGGCTCTTACCGGATAGCGAAAGATAATAGAAGCTCGCTCGTACAATCGGCCGATCCGGCTTATCGGAGGCTTAGAAGGAATAAGCGGGTTTACGGGGTTATTGGGGTTATTGGGGTTGGGAAGAAAGCTCTACCGGGGCAGTCGGTAGCGACGGACACGCTCGTTAACGATAATAAGAACGGGTCCGTGGTTTCGATCCTCGACTAGCGAAGGGCCAAGGGTCTCTCATTGACGAAGGGAAGATCCGTGTGTGGGTGTGGTCCAGTGGCAGTGACCTAAGCTAAATAAATGATCGTGGCTTGTCGCTCGAACGAGTCGAGTATTCTCTCCGCTTGAAGCGCAGGCCCGCAAGATCAACGTGTAAGAAGAAGAGGCGGTGGTAGTGGCGGTGGTAGTGGCGGTGGCGGTGGCGGTGGCGGTGGCTGTGGCGGTGGTAGGGTGGTAGGGTGGGGGTGTGGCGCGGGGAGGCCTCCTCGCTCGTTCGGCCCGTCGGATATGAAACGGTAAAGGTTGATGATGCGAAGGTGAAGAATCGGCGGCCTAAATCTGGGCGGGCTCGACGTAATTCGCCGGGAGCATTCCATGTCTGCCCGTGCGCTGCACCAGACCGGTCATCCATCCCTCGTCGATGGCCGTGCAATTTATTATCAGATCCCCGTCGCAGAAGCTCACCTCGTCGTGGTCCTGGGCCTCGTAATCGTACATTGCTCGATACACGCGCTGCAACACAACAATGCGGAGAGTTCGAAAAGGGGGGGTAAAGGAGAGAGAGAGAGCAACGAACTCTAATTCTTAATTAATTATTAGCCGACCTTGCCGCCATTTCATTACTTAAACACTTATAGCATGACATAAATGCTTTACTATGCATAGAATATCCGTTAAAAGTAATAATAATAAAAAAAAAAAAAAAAAAAAAATACCTTCTACCAACGCTTTACAAAAGGCTATTATTATTATTATTATATATATTTTTCGTTTTTTTTCTTCTTTTTTTTAACGAAATTTACCGAATCCAGGCAAGCTAAGGTACTCCGCTAAAATGTATAAACGATTAATTACTCCTGTATTTGCTGGCGGAGGTGGTGGCTGATGCTGTGGGACGTGATTGTTGTTTGTGGCTGGCGTAAGGGAGCCATAGTACTCGTTTACGGGGTCGATATCGGCAACCGATCCAATTTTCCTCGTTGGTGGATTCGTCACTAGATCGGCAAATAAGACAAAGACGTTATTTGGATCACGGGGGGCTAATATGCTCGATTTTTCGAATGCACTCCTTAGATAAATAACGAATGCAGGTGCAGTGACGCAGTCGAGCGTGGCTGTCGCCTAGCTGATGGGGCTAGGTATCGTCCCTATCTAAGCGACTGGAGGGGAATGGTAGGATCCCGAGGATCCTGCCTATCTCCAGCTGCTCGAGAGGCTGCCTCGACTTACCTGCACCCTTGTCGCTCGTGTAGATGACGGTGGTGGCGGCCTGCCTGGCCGAGTAGGGGCTCGGCCGCGCCTCGCTCAGCGGGTCGTAGTCGGCGATCCTCCCGGGCGTCCGCTGGACCGGCGAGACCGCCGTCCGCTGGACCGGAGGCGCCGCCGGCGGGTTCGCGTTTACGCAGCTCGCGGGCGCGATCGTCCCGTCTGTGTACTCCACGTACTCTGAACAATTCAAGGGAGAAAGGATGATGATCGTACTTTTATATATATATATATATATCACGTCGTAGAATAAATGAATAATAATTTATTGACTCGGTAGATACGGGGCTTACCGATCTGTTCGCCGTTTTCCCCGGTCATGGTCCTCTTCTGCTCCATTATCGCCTTCTTCTCGAGCTCGCCGTGGTACGCGACGTTAGATATGATTTTACTGTTCTGTTTGACTCGCATGGTCTCGGGGTCGTCGGCTACCTGGGTGAACTTCCCTTTCGCCTTCTCGAACTCGGCGTGATATTTCACGTTACTTTGGATCTTCGTGTTCTCGGCAATGCGGGTCAGTTCTGGCGTCACTGCCATTGTCGTCGCTTTTGCCTTTGGTATATGCCTGCGGAAACGCCAAGGATCGTTTTTTACTTTTTTTTCCTGCTACGCCGCCGCCCTCTCCCCCCTCCACACACACACACACACACACACAGCCCCCCTCGTTCCTCCTCTCATTTTAACCGTAAATGCTTCTTAGAACGTTTCTTGCGGTTCTTTATTAAAGCAACAGTCGGCGACCCGCTGCTGCCCTCGATAACTTTATTTACTTCTTGTAACATTTAAATCAATCAGTGCGTTCGGGTGTGCACTCAGTGCGTACCGCGATACTAGCCGACCTACCTCCTACCCGCGGCGCCGCTGCTCCCGCGATATTTCTCTGCAATGCGTATCGGTGTGCCGCCCCGGTAAACTGACTGTAAAGAAACTCATCGAGAACAAAGTCACATTTAGTATCTCACAATGCAACGGTACAACAGTGACAATTATACTGCTGCTCGTGCTTAGAGAATCCTACCTCACAATTCTCTCTCCCCCCCCCCTCGCCCGCCCTGCCCCATCCGCTCCCCTCTATTATTTCATTACAGGCAGGCGTTCGTTCGTATATAAATATTACAGTTGAGCAAAAGTTCACGTTGTTATTGGCTATGTTTTCATATTGTCAAGTATTTTTTTACCTTTTTTACTGAATTACTAAATTGTTACCGAATGGGACCGAATGGTTATTGGGGTTATTGGGGAGAGGAGACGGGGACGGGGGGGATGGATGGGTTAAAGGACTTATAAAAACTTTATACCGTGTCTTTACGGTACAAACCATTAGGCGTAATGTTTTTGTTGTATAAACTTGAAAGAATAAACAAACGAACGGCATCGTTCGTTTACACCAATCGTACGTACAATCGCTCCATGGAAATGTCGAGCTTTTTGTAATACAGAAAAACCTTTTCGCAAATCACGCAGTGCTCATTATGACCGAATGCCTGATCTATCACAACGCCCAACTATTGCAAAACATTAAAAAATTACTATCGCCACGCCGTGAAAATTGCATTGGGTTGAGAAAGGTCGAACGAATATCGTTAATTCAATGAAAGCAGATAGTAAGCTCGTATTAAAAAGGACGAGAATGTCGAAAGCTAAAAAATGTTCGCTTAGTATATTGTTGATGAAATGTGGAAGGATAAAAAAATCTCGTAGCAAGGATACATATATTTTAATGGTGATAATTATTAAAACCGTGGCAGCTCATTTCTACGTGACGACAATTAATCAATTTATTGAGCGGCCAGTACAAGCCTATTGACATAAGAAATAAAATGTTTCTGAATTATCAACTAACGTAATGCAATGCCGCTTCAGGAAGTTTTCTACTTGCCGATACAGAGGCTTATTTTTAACAAAAACAACCGGTCAAGTGTATCTCATTTACGTAAGCGTGCGCATGAGAGCAAATTAATATTTTTAGAAAGCATGGGTACGATAACTCATAATGCGTTTATAAGACAATTCTGAATGTTTAATAAAAAATATCCGTATTGCTCTGGGAGGAATGAAGATTTCGGGTCACGCGAAGACGACGCCTTCGCGTAATTGTAATTTTTCCAAAAAATAAGTTTATGCATCTATGCAACCTTTTGCAGACTTTCCTGCTACTTTTGACCATTATTCACTTTCACGTGATACATGCATCCTGAAATTACACGAAACGAAGCAGTAAATCACTGGATAATGTTTTTATGTCTACTGGTCCAAAAGCCACGGAAAACCGTGAGTTACATTATATATATTTTCAGGCATTTTCCTAAAAATACGATTCAAAGATAAATATGCCATTGGGAATGTAAATGTAGAGACGGAGTTGCAGCAGGATGGCACAGATTCGGCAATATCTTGGTAAAGTAATTTTAAAAGGGGCAGGTAAGAAGCCCATTGGTGGGGATTAATCAGACGCCTCGACTTCTTATATAAATGAAAATGAGTGATAATCTTACGACATTCGGATTTAAGTTATTGGCTTAAGGAGCTTAGAGAGTCCTATTGCGATAGACATTCTGCTTGTATAGGTGTAAGAGGTGTCGGGTAGCAGTGACGGCCTACCTTATCGGCAACATAATTTTAAAAGTAATTAAGAAAGGCAAGAGGCAATTTCTCATCACATACGACTACTCCCTGTCGCCGGTCAAGGCTTTGCAAAATTAATTTTGTAATTCTCGCAGAGGTCTGGCGTTTATCGCTGATTTCCTCGGCTCCGGCACCCGCTAGTGCCGCGGCCGCGGCGAGGAGGGGGAAGTAGAGATTGAGCCAGAGAGAGAGAGAGAGAGAGAGAGAGAGAGAGCAGAGGTACATCATCAAGCCATTCCTATGTACGAGTCCCCGATCTGGCATTTGTTTTTGGGATCCAAAGGATTAAATGAGGCTAAGGTTGACGCCGCCCGGCCCCTCTCCCCCGCGACGGGTCAGCGCTCACAGCGCCATTCGACTCTCGAGAGTCGAGAGAGATATCCGCAACGATCAAGTCTTTTGGGCATCGCCGAGACGGAACGAGTCGAACCGAGGCTTCTTTAAAAGGACGAGAAGAGATCCTCCCGTCCATTAATCAGAGACTCGGCCTCGCTGAGCAGCCATCCGGGTCGGTAGGGACTCCGCCGAGGAGCCGAGGAAGTACCGCTGCCGTTGCCGACAAAGGTGCCCTCGTCCTCGAGTGAGGAAGCTTCCTCGCGGCGAAGGGGCCACTCGCTCGACTCGCCGAGTAACTAAGGACGAAGAGATGATGGTGGAAGAGGTGATGGTAGTGGTGGTGGTGGTGGTGGTGGTGGTGGTGGTAGTGGTCGCCGTCGTGGTCGTCGTCGTCGTCGTCGTCGTCGTCGTCATCGTCGTCGTCGTCGTGGTAGAGGAGGGCCGTACAGCGCTCTCACAAGTGCCGCGGCCGATCCCAGTGAAGGGGAAAGGAAACAAGATCGAAAAAAATGATCGCATGCGAAATACGTGCCGTTGCGCAACTGAAGAAAGCGAAAGGTTTTTTTTCCTTCCTTTTCGCGTGAGAGAATATGGCGGCCCCGAGGTCGAGGAAATATTTCCCGCTGTCGTAGTGGAGAATATAGGTGGAGAACCGGCACGAGGAAGGGTAGGGTTTCCGGCCGCGTAAGCTCCGACGACGACGACGACGACGACGACGACGATGACGACGACGCCTCTGCCCTCTCCGACGCCCATTCATAAACATGTAGCCGAAAGCCGGCCGACGCCTGCACTACGATCCTATGTAGAGGATCGAACTGATCTCCCGGTCGTCCCCGCCCGTCCAGCTTACGCCACCCCCGGGCGTTCGACCGATGGGAGAACATCGCCTACCGATCAAGCGAATCAAGCGAATCATGCGAACGAGCTCTGCTTAAACTCACCGGCTGCCCTCCTCCCACGCCCATCTACTACTACTACTATCGCTACTACTACCACTGCTACTACTACTCTCATTTGCCATTTAGCAGCTATTACCTGCGAACACATGATTTAAAGGGTCATTCAAAAGCTTACTTCTTCCTTTCCTCCTCTTTCTCTTCTTTTTAAGTGGACGGACGGACGGACGGACGGACGGAGGGACCCGTGGATGGGTGGGTGATGGTGGTTGGGTGGGTGGGTGGGAGGACATAGGAGTTGGCGAAACGAATTGCCGTATGTAATCCCGTTATTCATTATCCACTTACAAAGCTCTACTCCGGCAAAGCGCGGCCGCTCTTTTACCCGCCGACTCGTCTTTCGTCGGCCATTTTTTTTTTTTTGGGTTTTTCTATATGAAATGAATTTCTTATACGGGAAAGCCCCTCGGGAGCCTCGGGGCGGATATCACGGACGTAACGAACGAATGCAAGGACAGACAGACAGACAGACAGACAGACAGCGGCGGCGGCAACGGCGGCGGCAACGGCAACGGCGACGGGAGAAAAACCATAAACAGAATGAATCAATACAAGCGGCTCCTCGTCTCCGTTTGTTTTCTTTTCCTGCAGATTTTATAACTCCCTGCTTATAAATAAAGCAGCGCTAAATCGTCGCGTAAGACGGCAGCTTTTATTCGCGCACCAACTGCAGAATTTGCGCATTCTTCTCGGCCATTTAAACCTGATGAATCATGCCGACGATTACGAAAATCATGGCTCGCGAATTTCATAAACTAATAAGCCCGATCGTATAAAGATTCGGACTCGGGAAGGGGATGGCGGGGGGCAAGGGGCGGGGAGGCACGCGAAGTAACGGTATTATTTATGGCCGGGAGCAGCGAGTTTTTCCTAATCTCCTATGTTGGATTTACTCGTGTGACACTAAAGCTTGTGCGAGGCCCGCTCCGATATTCGCTAACGCACCACCGACTTGTTACATAAACTCAACGGAAATAAGCATATTGTATTACTCCGCAATGCGACAAATACTGGCATCTTTTTCCTTTTATCTTTTTTTCTTTCTTTCTTTTTATTCAGATCCGCTGATTAGCCGCTTTCGACACACTCGTTTCTAACCTTTGAGGATACTTTTAATTTTACTGCAAACGGACTCGGGCCCCCTTCTACGTCGTCTACGTCGTCTACATCGTCTCGCTCTCGTCTCGCTCTCGTCTCGCTCTCGTCTGGAATCGCGAAGCACGTGCGCACTGTCCACGCAATGCCAAATACAAACGCAGCGTAATTACATTTTCAATGGACGATAAAATTTCAAGATTAATAATACAGGCGCTAATGCCGACTTGCGCAATTAATTAGAAAATATAAAAGTATTTCAACAAACTCGCTCTTGTCCCCGATTCCGGCATTAATAATGCATCCGAGGTACAATTACTCGCGATGGCTTCATTATAAATAAAATGCCCGAGGCATTAAAAAGTCAAATTCAATTTTCAACCGATTGACGGACTTGTAATGTATAGATTCGTGCCCCGTTATTACTATTCGCGAGCTCTCAAGGGTTAAGAATTTTTTTATTAAATCTCAAGTAAATAAAGGATTTTATTTACAATTCGTGCAACCGAGTCATAAGAAATTCCTTCATCAAAATCAAATATCTAATTGTCAGATTGCTCATGCGATACTACTATCGCTCATAATAATAATAAAACAGGATCTTAAAAATAGTCACCTTTTGTTTAGACTACAATGTGATTAAAAAATACTTCTTACTTCGCCGCGCAGCTTGCGACAATTTGATATCTTAAAAAGACATGTATTTCGAAATAATTACAGAAAAAACATTGCACGTCTTGCATTTAAATATCATTACCGATTCTACATACATGCCTTATGCACGTAAGCGCCCGCGCGCACACACACACGTACTCTTTAACATGACTAATTTATTTTATTTAAATTCTCCTTTCATTTATGGACTCCATGAATATTTTGTAATAAATACTTTTTATTCGAGTGCATTCAATAATCATGTGTAGTTTTCAATTAATTCAAAGTTATATTACAAATTAACCAATTATAAATTAGAACTTTTGCTTCGATTAGAACTTCGTAACTCGCGCGTAAATTTATTTACACATTGCGTTTATTTTTCCCATTTTTCATTATTACGTACTGTATTGTAAATTTTTGGAATTTTACGCTTGAAATATATCTATGAACTATCGAGACTTTTAGCAATTTTATGATTTATTCGTAAACTCGTCAAAGAAACTTTTTTGAATACGTATGCTAATACGTTCAAGTACATTCGTTTGAAAAATTTACGAGGCTTCGCATTGCCGATTAAGTAAATAAAAATTATAGAAACTATTAAATAAATTACATTCGAACAAATTTATCTCATATGACATAATATTCAATTGAATCGTAATGCGTAATATAAAAATAGAACTAATATCAAATGCACGATATTTAACATTCATTAAGAAAATATATAGATATTTAGCTGCTGTTCTTATTTATTTATAACATAAATAGCAAACAAATGATATAATTGCGATAAAAAAATTTCATAATAACCGAATGATAAAACTTAATACAAATCGTTTATGCAAGTGTTAAAAAAAGGTCATAAAGTAATATCAAAATGTATGCTTGTAATAGCATCTGCATATTGTATTACATTGCCGACGAAATAGCTGAATTTTCATTAATTTCACTGTCACAAAATTTTTTTTATATATATATATATATAAATCGCTATTTCAAATTATTATTATTCCTTGCGTTATTTCAAAGGTAATTTTAAATAAAGCAATGCACATAAAGTTTTTAGGTTGAAAAAGGCAAAATGGACGTGTATAAGTTAATATAGATAATGATATTGTAACGAGTGTACTTAACACACTCACGTTCGTAATACAATTTAATAACAACTAAAGCGGTAATCAATTTTCATTTCAAATTCCAAACGTGCATGAAAAATATTGTATTTAATAGGTGTACTCGTACTAATCTACGGCAACTTTTCTAATACTTTTTTTACACTTGCATAGCTTTAAAAATATTTATTCTGTACGATACTATAAAGTATTCGGGAGCGTATAAAATTGCTGATATTCAAGTCGTTGTTGATTTAAAACATTAAAAAAATACGATAAAAATCGTAAATCTGTTTAGATACGTTCTGCAATAAATACTGGAATTAAATTATTATTATCAATCTTTATCGGCGCGATAATGAATTCTTATTGATTTTCGTAACGTAAAAATAGAAGAAGAAGAAAAAAAAAGAAAAAAAATGGACTCGTACAGTTCCGTATGTAAAAAATGTGTCCGACAGCCTTGCAATGCGTAATACGTATTCGTGATAATAATTTGTGAAATATCGATATTTACGAAGACCATGAATTCACTCGGATATACTTGTTTTTAAAAATAAGGACATATATGCGCCGCAGCATTTATATGCATTTCGTAAGCCTCAAATAATATTGTCAACGTCATTTCAGCAACTATTCCCCATAATTTCCCATAATAAATATACGATAAATCCATTTAAGATGAAGAGTCCCTTATCTGACGCTCGGCTACGGCCAATTAAATTATTACGAAATTTAACGTATCTTCAAACAAAGTTTAACTGGTCTGCAATTAAACCTTCAAATAGTGGGCCATTAGCTCATTTTCACTCATAAAGTACACACAATGTCTTTAAGTACGCATGCGCGCGGCTCTCGTTCTTAGTCTCGCGCGACATTCTTGTCGCACGTTGCGCTTTCCCGCTTCTTCTTTAATTTTCATTGTACAGTCACTCCGCTCGTCATCTAGGAAATACTCTACTCTATATCTCACTCTTTAATTCCACCATCAGACCCTTTCCACTACTTACCACTACTCACTAACTAATATATACGCCCGTATATTTTTCAACTGGTCCGTACGCCTGTCTCGATGGTATTCTCAATCAAATCGGTAATTATAATAACGAGAAATTATCAATCGACATCTATCTGTACACGTTCACGATAGTTTTTGGGCTTAAAATGTAAAGAGACAAAAAAAACTACTACTACTACTACTACTACTACTACTACTACTACTACTACTACTAACAAACGAACCACTTTTGGTGAGGTGGAATTTTTTACAAACAATTATCTTTCTTTTTCTTTCTTTTTTCTTTTTTTTTACCTTGGGGAGAAATAGTACATTCAATGTCAATGCTGCAGCCGAACATTTAAATCACTCGCAATTATGCAAAATGGATATTGTTCAGGAAAGAATTTCCATTAAACAAAGTTCTTTATTATAATGCGCATCATTGAAATTTATTATGACTCAACATCTGATTGTGCTTTATTAAACGCTCCTTGAATTTAATGATTCTTATATTAAATAATTAATAATTTCGAAAGTTAGAGAAAATAATTGGCAAATAAAGGCGAAGTGAAAGTTAAAAATTGACAGTCAACGTAATAATTATCAATAAATAAAATTTATTAATAATTTGCGCATCTCGCCGAGCTTTCCATTTATAAAATTAACAATAACTTTATACAATTGTTTTCATATTTATCTTGTTTCATCATTATCGCTATCTCCGTCGTAATTTTTATTGTTGTTGCTATTATCACTACAGCATCTGATAATATTACAGAAATTAACTAATTCCATTTTAAATTAATGTTAAATTACAGTATTTGGTTTGAAAATATTTCACAGAGTTTGGGAAGGTTTCGTATGGGCTGACTGAGCTATTTACAAAATCTATTGTTTGACTTTTATCTGCAAAACAATACGTAGAAACTCGCGCATGACATCAGATAATGTGAATAAAAAAATTAAGTTTTTTAACTTATCAGTAATAATAAATTTAAATACATCGTATTATAATACGCTTTCCTCGTCATTAAATTAAATAATGACTGTTGTTATTATTTATGAATCGGCGAACGAATCGGCGTTTAGGAGAAGCTTTTCTATCCTTATTCTCTCTCTCTCTCTCTCTCTCTCTCTCTGGTAATGTAAGAAGCGTATCAGCAGGGCAACATAAGCTCGACAATCTCACCCCCTCGGCACTTCTCAATAATTGATTTTTGTCTTAACACAAAATCAACCTTTTATCACGGATGACCTCATTGTGCTATTGACAATTTTCCTTTCGCAATAGAGGCATATTTTACACGAGTGCAACAATATGCCGTGCAAAAGTCTTGCAAGATGTTGCACAAAAATCACGTCTAAATGCGTAATCCAGTGAAACAATGCATTAGCCCCGTAGGACTCCGTAGAAGAAGAAGAAAAAAAAAACAGTATTTTCTCGCATCTATTGCACGCATCTGATTGCATAGGTGAAACGAAATTGGCGAAGGAAGCCAAAATACCCGAAGGAGAACGATTAAATTAATAAAATGCAGTCGGAACTTACGCCTCGCAATATGGTTGCTTGTTGAAACCTTTGTATGTCCTCATGTTGAGGGTCATGCCGCAGCCCTGGCATTTGAAACACTGCTTGTGCCATATCTGGAACAATGTATTTTAATTTACATTAATATATATATATATATATATATAAATATCGATCGATCGTGAAAATATAAAATTTTTATTTCAGAAGGTTATTTAGGAGGAGGAGGAGGAGGAGGAGGAGGAGGCGTCGGAATCAATTATCGAGTCATCGTTGTTATTGTATTGTGAACGCCCGGTGCAAAGTATTTTAAGGAACGCCGTTGAAAATAGCCTCTTTTACTCTCACACTCATCCTTGATGATGCAATTTATTTTTCTCACAATGCCTCGATAAGTACTTTAAAACTAAAAATACGTATACTCTAATGCCTTTAAAGAAGACCTTGATTCTAAAGACTCGATAAGGTAAAGTCAAAGTTTCTAATTCAACACCAACACCAAGACGTTTAATTCAGGTGATAATTGTAATTCGTAATATTTCAATGGAGCCGCTCCACCTCTCCCCCCCCCCAACGGAAAATTACGTAAACAAACATGTTTAACACAATTTGTAGCATTTAAACTCTCTGTTTTTAATTAACAGCAAATTGCAAATTTTATGATAGTTTATCATCTACAGGAAGAGTGGGCTGAGATATCGAAATAATCACTTGCCATTATACTTAATGCTTAAATAACAATTTTTTTTTGTTTTTTCTTTTTTTTTTTTTTTTTTTTTAAGAAAGGAAGATAGTTGAGTAGAAAGAAAGCATAAAAGACTGAGATATTATTTAGTTGAAAAAATTGTATTAAATAGCTTTTAATCTAGATTATTCCAAATCATAATAAAATTACGAGCTTCACTGATACATTTAGATCTCGCATTCATTGTACAAATTTGCATCTCTGAATTTATATCTTTCAATAATAAATGTTGTATCCGATAAATAATTCAAATTTAACTACTACAATCATATTACGTGCAGGACACATAGCTCTACTAAATAATAAATGACCATCGCACTGCACACGATGTATTCTATTTAAACAGAGATTACTACTGATTCACAGCTACTGAATTAGTAAAGCCAGATGAATTTTTTCAATCAACAGTTCATATTGAGTTCTTATTTTACAGCTGCTTCGATGTAATTTTAAAAATAATAATATTGTTCTCAAACTGGGCAAAGAAGATTTTGTAATATTAATAAAATAATATTAGTAATGCAGAACGTCACACTTAGTGCGTTCATAATCTTCTTAATAAAATATTCAACATCTTCACGCGCATTAAATAAAACATTTACCATTTTCTTCATTAATTTTTATTGTACGTTCAAATACTTATAATTAGATTGAAATATACTAATAGAAAGTATTTTAAAGATGTTCTTACTAGAATTGTCCGACTTTTAATTATTTATATAACAGAAAATTCTTTTGCACGAGAAAATAAAAAATAATAAGTTGCGCAATTCAATTAAAGCAGATAATTCTTTACAGAGGATGTAATGGTCAATTCAACATATCTTGTAGAAATAAATATTGCTCAATAACACACGCGTTACTGCTTATCCAAAATATATACACATTGTTTGGAATAAGACCCTGGGAAAATTATTTAAATTTTTCTTAAAACTCGTATCAATTATCCGAAAAATCTTAGATTTAAAGATAACACGTTAGAATTACGTCATTGTTTACATGACTAGAGAGATTTTATTTATTTCACGCTATTTATTATTTAATTAGTCTTTAATAGTTAGCAGTTCTAAAAGTAATAGTTATAAAAAAAAAAAAAACTAATTATAGTTTTTAAAATAAACTAATATTCGTGTAAAATATAAAATATAAAAATATGTTGTATTATTGCAGCAGCCAACGGAGAAGTAATATAGCAATTATTACTAGAAAGTAGTAATTACATGGCTGTAAGATATTGCAGGCGAATGACAGTTAAAATGAGAAATGTGTGCAATGATCTTTAAAAATAAATGAGCTGCTTATAAATTACAAATTCACGATCTAAAATGAAGGATATTTTCATTGTGAATTTAAATTGATTGCTGGTATAATTGTAAAAGATGAATAAACAGTTGATGAAATTATATTATTATATTTATCTGGAATCGACATTCCGGACTTTTAAAAATATCAATTATTCTCGTTATCTTAAAAAGAAACTTAATTGTTACAATTAATCAGAGTACTCGTACATCAAGCACATCGATAATTAATAATTTACTATAGAATTAATATTATTTCATGTATTTACAAGAACTGGAGACCGAATGAATATTCATACGACATTATAGAACGAACTCGTATTATATTTAACAATTACTCGCACGAGTTTATAAATTTAATTACACTGTTTAATTAGTCTTATTAAATACTTTGTAATTACTATTTCAGTTTGCCACAATTTTTTCTTATTATGCTTGGTTTATTAGTATATCAACGTGGAAAAGCTTTCTATACATATATAACTTTCTTATATTAAAAAGAAAAAATATTAATAAAATTAGACGAAAATTAATAGAATGTACGCACTTGATAAATCGTTACAATCATAAATATCAAAGTGACATTTTTATCGTTCCCGCATATATTGCTATCATTATACAATATTTATATAATACACGTTCAAGGATAATAATTATAAAACATTTGTCTAACAATTTTATGAAAAACATTAGGTAACCTTCATAAAATGTTATTTTCCCAATAACAATGCTTTTAAACATATAATAAATAAATTAAATTAAATTAAATTACAGCAGACGCACAGAAATTCATGGAGAAATATTGGTCTTGATTATGTACGTATACATAAAAAAAAAAGTAACAACTATTAGAAACGAAACTTAAAAAATATGTTTTACGTACTCTATTTTAATACATTTTTTTAATAAACCATCTTTATCTAATATGTACATAGACTATAATTATAAGCTACACAATGCTTTGAGATTATAATATTTACAGATTCTCCCATTGGTTAATTACATGTTTTGAATGAGCTCATATGTTAAATGATTTATTTTCTACTAATATATGATAACAATAATGTCATGTGATAGTATATAATAAAATTAAAAAATTTACATTACACATTCTTGTTCTTTTAGAGGGAATTAGAAGATTATCTTTTTAAAGAATTGTATTCTACAACTTTAATTAAACTGGATATTAATATTGCTTTGAATTTATAGAGATTCTCAAAATGTTTAGAATTATTTTACCATATCCAAAAACCATATTTAGTAATACAACAATATATTTAAAAAAAATATTGTGAAAATAGTTTGTACTTGAATCCTTAATATTTACAAATTAATATATTTAAAATTTAGTTTTAATAAGAATAGGATGAAGGCAACAAATACAAATAACTAATATTGATAATGCATGTTATTGAATATATAATGAATCTTATATGACAATTGTATCAAAAAATTCAATGATAAAATTTGTATAGTAAAATTTTCTATATTCATTAGAGTTAAAAAGATTATTTACTGTATACATGCTTAGAAGCTTGAAAGAAACTACTGCCAACATGAATAGGTATGAATCTTGTTTATCTTTCAATTTTTATAACTGTTTGCAGTATCTGTCAATATTTAATTTAAACTTTGAAAAATATCATAATAACTACAATTAATATCTGAAAATGCCTTGTTTAATTTTATTAAAAAAGAAAAAATGGGCTGCGGATACTCTTGTACACTGCATATGTGTTTTAATAAATTTATGGATACATGAATTTATGTATGATTTATTTGTTTTAAGTTATCTGCATATAATGCTTCGATAATGTTCTTTTTTTCATTTTGTAATATTTAAAATGAGTAAATTAAGATATTTCAATACATTCAACACAATAATTGTAAATTAAATGTTATTCTATCTCTAAATAATCAGGCAGTAAATTGGTTTTTAATTTTTATACTTTATATTACCTTATTAGATATATTCTTAAAATAGTTAAAGCTTCTAACAATTCATTCTTAAACTTTATACGTATTTACATATGTATTAAAAAAGTATAATCTACAAAACTATTCCTAGGAATATTATAAGATAACATACCAAGCATTAGAATTAAAAGCGACAATCAAAGGTCGAGAGCTTTAACTTGTATTCAAATTATGATTATTTTTAATCTGTTGCTAAGAATTTTATCAATTCAGTGACAGATGTGAGCTTTGGTTCTAAATCAATTCAGTGCATATCCACAATGAAACTGCCAAAAGGCTTAGTTTATCACATTTTTTTGTTTAATAGTTTTATTGTAGGTAAAAAGGTAATATTAAGAGATTGGTATACTAAACACTCTGCTTACTAAAAAGGCTTATCAAGACTGGATGCTTTTAGATAAAGATAATTTATAAGAACAGTAGGTAACAAGCTATTTATAATATTCATTATTGATTATTATTGATTATTATTGATTATTATTGATTATTATTATTGATTATTATTATTATTATTATCACTCAATATTGTTATTATTTTTCATAATGAAATTATGATAAATGACCGAGAGGAAATATCTGACAATTTAAAATATTATCCATATTATTAAGAACGTATTTAAATGCCTTGAGGAACAAGGCCACTAAAATAAAAGTCGCGGTTTTGAGGTTAAGGTCTTACCGATGATTTTATCATTAAATGTATATTTTTTCTTTACGTTGGCGTAATTGAACCGAAAATTGCTCGAGACGGTAAGAGAGTCGAATCGTGATTCCGGATAGAACATAAACTGCAATTTGGCAAGCATCTGACAAGTTTAGTGAAATGCGCTTAAGCATTGAGTAAAGAGTCTTGGCTTATTTGTTGATGGACGCGCAAGTAAATTAACGTGAATGGAAAGAAATGATAAATAAATAAATAAATAAATAAATAAATAAATAAAAGGCAAAGACGTGTCCATCCCTATGAAATTAAAATGAACGTTTGACAAGGAAGGCTGCAGCAAGCAAAAGCATCGAGTGTTGTCCATAATTTGTCGCAATCATTCCTTATTAAGCCATGAAAGGATATTAGCGACTTTGATGTCCGATATTACAAACTCCGAAGAGCTCATCCGATGTTAAACAAAGTAATACTTGCTTAACCATTGGGATAAGGCATTAAAAGGGCATGTGGGGGGAGAGGCGAGGCTGAAGATACTGGATCCGCATATCGGAGGAACAACAATAAGCTCGTTGAATTTAACGGTAAATAAGAGAACCAGAGTGAGTGAGTGAGTGAGAGAGAGAGAGAGAGTGAGAGAGGGCGGGCGGGCGAGAGGGGGAGGATGAAAAAACGCGAAATAGCATTTATAAATACGTGTGTACGTGCATCGGAGTCGTAGCGCAGTGCATTTGCCACATTCAACATCCCGCTTACCGTTAAATCGTTAAATGCTGAATAATACAGTTGTCGGGCGTAGGATTTTTGAAAAGCAGTAAAAAGCAGACGGAGCGATATTCCCTTGAGGCAGAGCGAGCCTCGGACTCGGGAGGAGCGACTTTTCGTTTCCGTTGGAAAGAAAAACTTTTCCGAGATTTAGGCCACGCGCCTCGAGCCACTACTTTCGTCGCGTTCCTCGCTAGGTCCTGGGTGCGACCTGACCGATCGGACAGACCCATAATACCGAGAGCCTCGGCCAGACTCGGGATGCCCAACGACCCTAAGAGACAGACAGACAGACAGACAGAGAGAGAGAGAGAGAGACAAACTGCCCAACAAATACACACGTGTTAGAACATGCAGGGTGCAGCTGCGTGCCTACGTCGGTGCAACGCGTGCGCGCGCGCGCGCGCGCGCCTATGCCAAAAACGAAGCGCTGACCGGAGAAGGTGGCGAGGCGGGGGAGGAACGACGAGAGGACACGAGCCGGAGACACGGATATGTTAAAAACCTTCCAAGGCTCAATCGGCGCCCGGAAGCGCGGCTTTAAGTCGCGGACTTGTTGATCGCGGCCGCCTTGGGCCTGGGGGCAAGGGCAACGGGGAGGGGGTATCGTCGGCAGGAGAGTCGGGGTCGTGCTCACTCCCTCCCTCCCTCCCTCGCACTCTCTCTCACTCTCTCTCTCTCTCTCTCTCTCTTCTCTTTCTCCCTGGTACAACACAGAGATGCACAGGGGCACACGTACACGACACTACCTAAGTATCTCTTTCTCTGCGTCCGTATGCTCTGTGGCTGTGTTCGCGTGAGCCTGCGCCTGTTGCGCTCGCGTGTGCGTTTGAGACGCGGAACCTCGGCTTCAGGGCGTACCGGAGCCTACCTACATATGACTATGACAATTTTTGACGGTTCTGGCGAACCAGGATGGCGAGACGGGCAAAGCGGGACGAGGATGGGTGCCCGTCTGTCTTCTCTGTGCACCTCGGGCCCACTCCCCCGTCGCAGCCTCTTGCATCCTCGTCGGATACATCGGCGCCCCCACCCACCCCCTATCGCCCACTCCGCGACCAACAGACACCCAGGGGCGCTGGGCTCGAGGTGTTTCTCGGGTGCGCCGAGGCGTCCTCCCGCCTCACCCGGGTGTCCTCGGACTCACCTTGTCCAGGCACTTGAGCTCCTCGATCGGATAGACCGTCTTCTCGCAGCGCGCGCACGTCTTGCTCATGGTGCTCTCGGGGGGCTCAGCTACTGCTCGTCGCCGGGACGATGCCCGCCGGGGCCTGCGCCAGGAACTCGGGCCACGCACGCACGCACGCACACACCCGGGCCCACACGACTCACGCTCGCACACCTTATCGCGACCGTCGACTGCGGGACGCTCGCGCGCTTCGACAGAGTGAAGCTTCGACGGCCGCGGGCGCCGCCACTGCCACCACCGCCGACACCGCCGTCGCTCGGTGATGCTGCTGGTGCTGCTGCTGCTGCTGCTGCTGCTGTCGCCGCCGCTGCCGCCGTCGCTGCCGCTGCCGCTGCTGATGCTGCTAGTGCTGCTGCTGTTGCCGCTGCTGCCGCTGCTGTTGCTGCTGTTGCTCCTGCCGCTGCCCCTTCCCGCGCCCCGTGTCCGTGACGTAGATGCGACGTCGCGGGGCGGCCGAGGGATCCCGAAGTCACGAAGCGAGCCGAGTCGAGCCGAGCCGATCTTACCGGCCGGCGAGCGAACCATCGACGCGTCGGTAAGGCAGACCACTGCCCCCGCGAAGCTTCGGAGCCATATTAGGTTTCCCTCGCCGCCAGCACGGATTTTTTAGACTCTGACTCATTTTCCGAGCTGGCTTTTTTTTTTTTTTTTCTCTGTCTTTCCCCGCCAAGCCGCAAGCGCTCCTCTCTTCCTGCTTCTATTTTCGGCCGGACTCTTCCCAATTTATCTGGATTATCCGCTAGCGGGCACCGCTCACCCCCACCTCCCGCTCACGACGCATTCACTCGCTCGCTCGCTCGCTCTCTCATTCAATGTCTCTCTCTCTCTCTCTCTCTCTCTCTCTTTACCCCGCGCCAGCTACACCCAGCGGCAGCAACCCTGCCCTTGTTCACTTGTCCGGCTCATTCATTCCTTGGCCGACACCATCCTTCTCTCAATAATATCACCGGTATTTTTAATTTTCCACCCGCTCGCCTCCACTATAAATCGCTCCGAGCGGCTATTTATACCTACGTAGCTTTCGAATGCTTCTCGAGAAAACAACGGCCATCGGAATAATACATTCCCGATCTTATTTACGTGGCTCCACCTCCACCCCCCCACCCCCCACCTCTTACCGACTACTTCCCTTTCCACCCGCCCATCCACGAACCTCCTCGTAATCCGCCATTCCTTTCATTTATAACAAAAAGAACCTCTCGAGTCTTTCTCATTTTATCTTCTACTCGTCAACTCATCTAAAACAGACGCGCTATTGTCCTCTTCTATTTACTCTACTACTATTTACTATATTCCGACCTTTCCGACCTATTCCTTTATTACAAAGTCAATTTGGTCCAAATTTTCACGCCTCGGTACAGCGGTTGCTCCCGTCGTCATTTCATAACACCGAGACTTCCTTACGGATTCCTTACGGCGACGCGGAATCTTCGTTACCGTAAAATAAATACAGAGCCCTACTTAATTCTAAGCCGTTGACTGATTTTTTTTTTTTTTTTTTTTTTTTTTTTTCTTTCAACTCGCTGCATACGTATCTTTGTTTACGGCGAAAAATAACAACGTTATTCGAGGATAAATTGAGAATGAAACTGTTTTTGCCTGTACGCCGTCCGGTCTGTCGCCAAATTAAACAAAGTTTCTTCTTTCCCATTTACGACTTGAGATTTTTATAAGCATCCTCATTTACTTTGCGTTTTATTTTTTTTTTTCCCTTTTTTACGTAGAAGTGCTAAACGGCTAGGTAATAAGCTACACAAGGGATAAACATTAATGGCGATTACATTTAAAGATGTATTATTAAACAGGCAAAACGTGTGGGTTTGCTACGTAAGATAAATTTTTAGTTAAAATTCTAACTAAAGCACGTAAAAAGCGTAATATGCCTTACATTGACGTCTATGTACATGATAATATTTAATTTAAAAAAAATGTTTCACTTAAAATTACTATAAGAAACGTATCTCATAAAATAATCGTAAATTTAATAATTGTTAGATAAGAGGTTGTTTTTATGTACACATGAGTTAATTGCCCTCGGGAACGGAAATAAAAAAAAAAAAAAAATAAAAAGCATATTACAAGGAGTAAGTATGCTCGTTAACGCATATACATGGACTCCTGATGTCTGCGAAGACTAGTTTTTTTTCTCCTCCCGGAGGAACTGATAAATGATACTGAAATCCTTGCCACCCAAACCGTGAGCCATCATGGTTCTGTAAATTTGGTGGCTCAGTGAGCCTAGCGCGATCGGGGACTCGGTCCTCGTAGCAGAGGCCTGTGCTAGACCGAGATCCTTGGCTATCAAAGCTGTGCTGAATCCTCCCTAGAAAATTACGGCGTAATTAATCATTTTCTACGATTTGCATGGATAATAAAGAAAATTACGTATCGCTTGTACTTACCTTGTAATCGTTAGAGCTGGGGACAGTCGGAATTAGTCCTGGAACCGGATTATATATTTCAGAGGACCAACACCGACCCGTACTCGTGTTTATGATGTCAGTCAGGACTTTCGGATCTAGCCCCAATCTAAAATGAAATAAGAAAAAGAATAAAGAAGAACGATTTCTACCGTTAGAGCTAATCGTTCGATCGTCTCTTTCCGTAAGCTGAGCTTCGGCGTCTCGTAACGTTTTAATAACTTCTATAATAATGTCGGGATCGTTATAAGCCAGAATCGTTATAATTCTTAGAGAATCGTAAATCTTAATTACCGGAAATTTGACGTTAGAAACGACCGAGACATTGTTTCGATACGTATACCTTTATCGTAATCGTAAATTATGGATCGGCAGCCGCTCAAACACAACTTTCAATCCAACTCCCTAATAAACTGTCTGTCTTGTAATAAAACAAAACAAAACAAAACAAAACAAAAAAAGAAAAGAAAAAAATGGACTACCAAATATTATCGTAAGAAATGACTTTTTTTTTTACAACTGGAGACTCGAAATGTTTACGAATCACAATCGAATGATAATTTATAATGGCGCTCCACTTAAATATAATTAATTCACCTTAATGACCAATATGACTTATCGAAAAACTTACTTATCGCCGAGATTAAGCGCTTCGGACACGCCAATCATGGAAATAGCGAGAAGCATGTTGTTGCAAATCTTCGCCACTTGGCCCATTCCGACGTCCCCGCAATGAACAGCTCGTGAACCCATGGCTTCTAAGAACGTTCTGGATGCTTCGTAGTCCGATTTCGATCCGCCGACCATGAAAGTCAGGGTCGCGTTTTCCGCCCCGACGACTCCTGAATCGTAACATCGTTTATTTATTGTTCGCCGAGCGCTGGGCGAATTCGAATCTCGACGACCATTAAGTCGCTCGATTCGTTAATTAATTAAAACGAATGGCATATGGCACGTAATACGACAATAGCGCTACTTTAAAAGCTGCTCGTGAAAGCTGCTTTTTAAATATGAGTCTTCGATCAATAACGAAACGATAAATTTACCTCCCGAGACTGGACCGTCGATAAATCTGAGGCCGTTCTTTTGCGCTTCGGCGGCGATGGTCTGGGAAACCATGGGGTCAACGGTGCTGCTGTCAACCAGAAACGTGCCCTTCTTCGCTGCACTGAAATTTCATTACGTCATTACCGTTATGCTATAGACCATCCGGGGGGAGAGACTCGTTAAATTAATCGGACAGCAACCTTATGATGCCAGCTTTACTGGTGTAGCACTCCAGGACGTGCTCATTCATGGGCAACATCGTCACGAGCACTTGGGCACTCTCCGCAACGTCTGCGACGCTTTCGGCTCCCTCGGCTCCGGCGCTCACCACCTTTTCCACGGCTTTTTCGTTTATGTCATAGACCCTGAGCTTGTATCCTTTTTTAATGAGATTTTTGGCCATGAAAGTGCCCATGTTGCCCAGACCGACGAAGCCAACGTTTGAAAAGTCTCGTCGATCCCCTAATTATTATTATTATTCATATTGTTGTTGTTATTATTATTATTATTATTATTATTATTATTATTATTATTATTATTGCCATTATCATTAGTTTTTTTTTCATTCCTTTTTCCCTCTTTCAAATAATTACTAATAGTCTTCTAATAAATCTGTAATTATTACTAAAGCAATGACCGCAGTATAACAACAAATGCCTTTACGATATAAAAAAAAAAAAAAAATATCGTAGAACGTTTGGTTTTAGCAAATGTTACCGCGACGCCTTGGATCTTTATAAAATATGCAAAATTAACAATAATAAGCTAATGTATCCGCAAGACTTGAGAAATTACGTATTTCATAAACATTTTTAAGACGTTATATGCCGTTATATGCCGATTTTAGCATTAATAAGGAAACTTCTATTTAATATGGAAGATTACTGTGCATTGATATGCACATAGAGAAGACATTAGGTTATCAAATTTTGAAATATGTTCTTACGCAATACATCTGATAACACAGGTTATAACGCTCGTACTAGAATATCTTATTGTTTTTTCAGATAAACGCGAACGCGAACAATGTCTTTTGACGATTTCTCGCAACACAATAAAAAAATTTTATGAAATAAATAATATTTCGTTCAAGTAATTGGCGAGCTACGTCGTCTATTCCGTGACGATAAACAATAAAATGCTCATTGGATTGTTAAATATTCATCTCCGTTAAAATATTGCTGTTGGTCACAAGACTATAGTAAGCCTGTATATTTCCATTTTGCCTTCCCAACGAAATAGGGATAATTTTTTTTTATTTGTATACTTTATAATAGAGAAGCAAACGGGACTTAGGCTACTTAAACAAACAATAATGTAAACTTAACGTAATAACTCACCTCTCCCGATGGCACCTAAGGATCTCCTAAAAATTGTAAGCACAGCCATGTTTCGAATGAAAGTAACGAAAGTCTTTGGGAATCGTGGCGATCAACACAAGGAGAATTAAGAAAATTCAACTGATAATACTGTGAGACGTGATTTAGATTGTTGTATATAGTCGAGTCTTAGAATTGTAATATTCGATCCCCCACCAAAGCATTCTTAACAAACAATGATATACACAGTTTTAACCTTCATCAAGTATAAAAGATTCAAATTGTTTTACAAAATGCACTGGGTCTAACAGAAGGCCGCGTAAGTATCGAGTCGCCAAGTAGAAAGAGAAAAATTACGAAAAGTAACGTTATTTCTGCATCTTAGAAGCCAACAGAGTGAAATAAACTTCGTCGTCGTATGTATATTTGTATACGCACATGTAAGAACCAGTTACTCTCTCTATCTCACTTTATCTCCCTCTCACTGTCACCCCCACCCCCCTCTCGTTCCCCGTCCCGAAGCGTTGGATCGCTCTCTTTCGCTCTCTCTCACTCTCTCTCTCTCACTCTCTCTCTCTCTCTCTCTCACTCTCTCTCGATCGGTCGCTCGGTTTGTCCATGTCTCCGTTTCTCTTTACTTAGAGTTTGTTAACATAAAGCGTAAAGCGATTGGCTTAAAATGAGGCGAGGCCGAGAGGAGAGCATCTCATTTGTAGAATCGTTATCAATAGATTTGAATAAGCGCCTCTGAGCCTACGTATTGTCTATTACAGAATTATAGAATTCCCAACTATGTACACGCTGCACTAGATAAGTCGACAACCAATGGAACATGTAATAATATCCTTTGCAATCTTATGAAACATGTATGAACATCCATTCATCGTCTTGCGTTCGCGTATTTTTAATTAATGTTGTAATTGAAAGATACGGAAGAGGCAACAATACTCGTACGCCTCTTACTAATCGAATTTCAGTCTATTCTTTAATTCTTATATTAATACTTATTTAATGTCTGCCCGCTTTAGCGAAACTAGACAATTTCTTTGTACACCAATTCATTTTATCGATTCTGATTTAACCAATGTCGCCAACGGGCTTTTTTGCCAACTTTTTAGCCATTCATTTCCTGCCTCGAGTATCGCTCAATAACAAAAGCATCCGATTCGCTATACATTTATTTATTTACTTAGATATTTTTGTTGTTTGAGGAACGTGATAATTCGAATATGAGCATTAACTGAATTTAAAAATATAAGCGGAAGCGGTTAGATGTAAGATAGACTCTTAAGTTAATACCTTTGAATGAATTTATCTTCCGTTTAATTCAAGCGGAATAAATTCAGTTGAATTTGTAGATATAAGATACCGTATAAAATTATTCATAAATGAAAGAGGTCGAAATCGAGAAAGTAAAACTCCTTACAAGATAATTTTGACTACAAAAATACTTATTATTATTCGCCAAGTATACAATATTAGTCAATGATTACTATTTATTTATCTTTTTTTTTATTTTATTTATTTATTTTTTTTTTTGTTTGTTAATGCTGCAATGATTTTGCTATTAATGCAGATATGGTTAAATATTGAATTCCAGCTAAATCCGGGAACAAATTTTACGAAAACTATAAGTTCTACAAATATTAAAATTTCAATCTCGTATACCGTTATGTATGTAAATCCAATATACAATCTGAAATTCTTGAGTTACTTTAATGAAAATAGCTCTGGACAGTACAAATGGATAACCATAGATATAAAATTATATAAAAATAAAAGTAATTTGAATTTATTATGCTAAATAGTGGAGGAAAATAAATTATTATAAAAGGAAGAAAGCCTCTTTATTGTAGAGGGAATAAATTAAGAAATCTTTTATTAAATTTTTATAAAAGTCGAATTTCTTGTACTATTTTAAAAAATTAATCTAATTTTGCATTTTATACGTTCAATAACATGTTAATTAAGAACAAAATACTTGTTTATTTGGTCATTGGAAATTTTATTAGTATTTCGCTGACAACTAAAGTTCTAAATATTGTATTATAAATAAAATCTTAATGAGCAATTATTCATAATTATTATAAATAAAAATGTACAAAAATTATGATAAAATTAGAATCAGTAAATCGAAATGATATAAATGATACAAATTTAAAAATTCCACAACATTTTAATTTTTTGAGCAAAGAATAAAGAATATCTAATATTGAGTTTCTATTTATGTTTTTAAATCTATTAAAGACGTCCCATCAATTAATTATATCGATCCGTTTTTCTTTTTCTGTTTTTTTTTTCGCCTATACTTAATTTATAAATAGTTTTTAATTGAACTTTCATTTGCTTGGAAAACATGAAATTCATTTCCTAACATTAAAATAATATATATCTATCTTACATTATCATTTTACGTTATTAACGTATCACGCAACTTTTAATTTCATACCAATTTTGTCTCTTACAAATTCATTCATAAAAAAATACTACGATATAGAAATATGTTATAAAAATATATATTAGTTTTGTATAGGAAAAATATAAATAAATATACGGTTCCACGTAACCATTACTTTATATATAGTATATATCCTAATGTTAAATATTTAATTTATTAATACTAATAATTCATTTTAATAAGCTCTTTTTTCAAGTTTAATTTTCAAAGTATATCTATAAATTCTCTAAAATAAAAATATAATGCAATAGTAACAAATATAAATAGTAAGTTAAAGTTAATTTATAACTTTTAAAATTAGCAACAATATTTCTATGATTTATTTGCAAACCGTTAAAAAAAGTGTTGAATATTATATGACAATCAGTTTTGTATTATTACGAAGTATATCCTTGCATTAATATTAAAAATAATTGAATGAGATTTAAACATAATTTTTTTTATAAAATTACATAATATTTATATTTACATGATTTTACAGTACAGAGTATTCATTAAAGATGCATAAAAGTAATTTGCTAAGCAAATTAATATTAGAAGTATTGTTCAGTTATGAATATATAATAAAATCAACAGTTAGTTGTACAATTAAAATAAATTAGATATTAATAAGCAGTAGCAAAAAATAAAATTATACAACAGGGATTTTACTGTAGGCAATGGAGAAGAGAAAAAAAAACAAACAAATGTATTTGTCCTTATTTGAAACTCCTTTTTATAAATTTACTACATCATAATACTATGAAAAATAAAAATTTAACATAAAAATGAGCAGTAAAAACGTGCTCGACTATTTTTAAGAATATGATTATTTAGATTGCATTAATTGCAGTAGCTGCATTAAGTGCAGTTATAATCTTTAAAATATAAAAAAATTACTTCCTTCCCGTTATTCTAAACTTCGATCGTTCTATTTTCCGTACAAAATTTTATGCTGATAATTAAATAAAATACATATAAAACAGAATATTAAAAATTGCTATAAAAAAAAAAAAAAAAATAAAAATATGTTCTGGAATATCATTTAGTTAATAAAGGTGCTATATCAAGTGGTTTATATTTTAAAAAAATGAGATCTGTAATCGCCAATGAGTATAAGTTTATAAAATTATATTAATCATATACAATTCATGTATTAATAATAAAAAAAGATTAATTTTATGTGTATTCTTAATAAATTATTCTTATAAAAAGATCTTTCCCAACCACTTTTTATTCTCACCGTGTACTGAGCTAATTCTATGGGTAAAATACATATCGATCGTCGTAAGCTTGATAAAAATATTATTTAATTATATTAATATTTAGCAATTAAAGTTGGAGGATAATCATCGTCTACTTAGATAGAATATCAGATAAAAATAATAATTGAATGATTCTTTCCCCGTAAATATCATATTACAAAGGTATTTTCAAATGTGAACTATAAATACATAGGATTTTCAGATCGTGTTTACTCATATATATATGTATGATCCATCAAGGGGACTTTTCTCGCAATATGAAAAAGCAGTAATTTCATCTCTGCATCGCTTACGTTAATCCATTCATTATTTAAATCACAATGAACAATCTTATTTTCTTTACAACAAGTGCTGTAATTGTATTTTGTTCAAAATAAATTTATTAATTTTCAATAAAATCTCATTGACATTTTCCACTATTAAAAATATATGATATTTTGTGACTATGGTTCTTAAAATAATTAATTCTTTTTCTTAGGAAAGACAAACGTCAGCAGCTTTCCTAATAATAATAATAATATATGTATGTATGTATGTATATTGGTGTGCAGATCGAATTTTAAAATGCCAATGTGAAAAATGATGAAAGCAATCATTTATTAACTCATTTCACAGACACGATTATTTTTATTGAAATTTAAGAAAAAGTTTACATTTCAAATAAATAGTCTAATGCATTAATAGCAAAATTATTTGTTTTTATTTTTTTTTTATGAATTTTAAACGAATATTAATATGAAATATTAATTAATATTTAAGGAATTATGCATAGAGCGCATTTTTATTATTATCGTTATATATAATCTTGAAAGAAATTGTCATTTCTATCTCGAGAAATTAAAAAAGTAATGTAATATTTAAATAAAAAATAAATGAAAAATATTTTATCATAAAGAACCGTTTCTAGTTCAACGTTTAGAGTAGTAAAGAAGCCGTAAGTTGTTTTAAAGTACTTCCTTATAGCTATACCAATAGACCGACTATAATATGATATATATTTGAATGTATCGAAGAAATTCGTTAAGAGGAAAATCGAAATGTCTTATTTTTAGAAAGAACTAATCCTCAAGCACTAAATAATAGAACTTTCTAGATTGTTTTTAAAAACATATTGGCCCACATAACAATCAAAGGCATTCTTGAGAAAGATATCTGTCAGATGAATCTTGTATTCTAGAATAGATGTGTTGAACATTTTGATTCAATAACTCATTGGATCAATTGTAAATTATTCAGAACATTAATGTGCCAAAATAGACCTATTTTTCTATTCTTGCCGACTTATAGACTATTTGCGCATCAAGACGACTGAATTCTTTTCCACAAGTATCTATTTTACTATTTTTCATTTCTTAATGTAAAAAAGAAATCAATAACTTTTATTTAAATCGTAAACATTAAATGGCAAATAAGATATTTTTTTTTTTTTAAGAATTTAGTAATTTAAGAATAATCGAAATTATAATATTGGACACAGGTCGACGGTAGACACGTGCCGAGAATGCGAAGATAATGCATATTGCACTAACGAAGAATTATTATTGAGTTGGAAAATCGAGTACACTTGAGTTTCCTTCAACGTTACATAAACTTTTTCAATGACAAAGTATTATTCGTGAGAGTAATGAAAATGTCTTAGATTTCGCATAACATTATGTGAAAGTAAATATTACAGTTCTTTAGAAATACATTAGAAAGGAAAATTAATATTTAGGAAAATAGGGAAGGATGTTAAAATACAGTAGAATGCGGAATGTCTGCATTTATTTTTCTATGTCAAGTTCAATGTCGAGTGCATAAAACTTGAAAATTAGTGCTCAGGTTTATTGCACCGGAAAGCGCGCTAAAAAGCAAGTTTTAATAAAATCATGGATATTTCGTTGAGAATGTTTATGCTTAACATTACGCAGCTCGAAAATCTAGATCTTTATTAAGTGAAGGTATATTATTGCTAAAGTCAATAATAACTCACATTGAGAGCATTAGATTCTGTTCCTAAAAGCCTTTTGTTCATTTAAAAGCCTCAGGTAAGCTTATCCATTAGATTCCGTAGCTAGAGAGAGAGAGAGAGAGAGAGAGAGAGAGAGAGAGAGAGAGAGAGATGGCTGGTAAATCAAGTGTAATTACAAGTAAATGGCCTTTCGTTTAAGAAAGTTGGGTTCAATTACCAGTATTTTAAATAAGGCTGAGTGCAGAATTATTCCGTACGTCGAGGAGTCTATTTGCAGACTCGCAAGGACGATAATGAGGAGGCAGGCAAAAAAAAAAAAAAAAAAACAAAGAAATTTTAGTGCGCGTGAAAGATGCTCTTACGATGGCGACCTTGAGACGCCGCGTACGCCAAGTTTCCTCCTTTCCCGATCTTTTCCTTGGGGACCCCGAGCATCCGTAAAATGACTTTGTCGTCGAGACGGCGAGTACAGCGACACCTTGCAGCCAAGTCGAGAGACGCGACAGCAGTAATCGTCAATAAACTGGGCAGCTCTTACCGATAAACGCTAACGCTGTGACGGTAAACACTCTTATCGGTCACCGATCCCCTCACGAAAGCGCATTAGATCGAGGTGAGGTCGTACGTGGAGGTAAAATCAATTTTGTCCTCCCAATGATTGGTACATCAATCATTTTCGACAAATAATTCAACGGAAGACAAATTGGCTCGTTACGCCACTGCTTGAAATCCCCATAGTAATTTAAACGTAAATTTGCGAGTCCTCTACAAATCCTCTCTTCTCGTATTATAGCTTCGGCACGCATCGGACACGCACACGCACAGGAGCACGCGTTCAGTCTCTCGGCGAGGCAGCCTCCATCATCTCTGTCGTTCCCCACGACAGAGATCTGAGAACACGCACATGCGAGAGCGTAGATTGTTATTGGAAAGATTATATAATCGCGTCGGTTACGGGGAACAGCCTGCCGCTTCGTCTCGTTGATCGGTGAGCGGGGGCGGAGGCGAGGGAGCGTCTTGACGCAGATGAATTTCCGGTCCCAGGGGGGTGGGACGGGGGCGGGGGAAGAGCAGCCGAGCAGGAACAACGATAAAATAGCGCTGTATCATCGGCTAACATAAGAGCGGCATCCAACATCTTTGGAAATCGACGAGAGAAGGGAAAGGAAGCGGCCCGATTGCGGCGAGGGGCCGGGGAGGGAGCGGGGCGAGAATGATCGGGCACTTGTAGGAGAGAAAAAACGCGTCGCGTCCAGAGGAGTGAGCGCATGTGCGCCGAGGAAAAGCCTGCCTATATCTAGCCAGGGTCGTACTATAGGTGACTATAAATTCTGGCTACGCTCCTCTCGGCTCGATCCCTCTATCGCCCCCTACCCATCGCTCCCTTTCGCGCGCATCGTCTCCCTCCCCCATCCCTCTCCCATCCCGCCCCTGCCCGTCCACCCAACCCCCCCCTTCCCGCGCCGCGCTGCGCCGCGCCGCGCCACGCTCCCCGCCGGCACGGCGATGCTCTACGTGCGCGCGTTTACGTGTCTCCGGCTCCCTTTTTCGCCCCGCTCGGGCACGGGGCACCATCGGCAACACCGGTGATGCACCACCGGCCGCCGAAATATCTCCCGTGCCCTCCCAAGTCCCACGGGGGATCCTTCAACGTCACGGGATTCTTTCTCCGAGCGCAAAGGCTGCTTCTTACTCCCTCTACCCCCGGCCGTTACCACGATTATCCTATATAGGAGGCTTCTTAGCCGCGTCCTTGACGAAGCTGTTGTTCCCACTCCACCCCATCCACCCCCGCCTGATAACCTTATCAGGCGGAACAACGGATTCGAGCTAAGGATGCGATTCGTTCGAGACCGAGGCTATTCACTCGAGGCGCTCTATACGAGGCGCTCTATACGCGCGCGCGCGTGTATATATATATATATACGAGAGAGCTCGTACAAAGAGATTGTGCTCGGTAGTCGAGAGCGGAGATCGCGCGCCACTACCTCGAGTTTCTTTTTCGCCATATCGGGAAGGAGGAGGAAGAGACGAGGCCGCGACGTCCTCCTCCTGGAGAAGCGGGCCTTCATAATACCGAGCCGTCGGGAGGATCGCGACTCGGGCTAACTGTAAAGTCCGAGCGGTGCCTCGAGTTCTTCATCGACGTTCGCCATGATTTTTTTCCCCAGACGGAAGATTAATTCCTCCCGGGAACGTCCTCCGTAGTCGCTCATAGACACCGAGGGCCAGATAAGAGTATCGATCGTGAAAATCATAGAGGTGGCGGTGGTGGTGGTCGTGGTCGTGGTCGTGGTCGTGGTCGTGGTCGCGCTGTAAGGCAAGAGTCCTTAGAGCGGAGTCTCGGTGCGCCGCACAGCCGGGAATCGGTATTCAAAGAACAAGTGGACGTAAACGTCGACGTCGACGTCGACGTAGACGTAGACGTAGACGTAGACGTAGAGGTAGAAGTAAAAGTTGGAGACTTGTATCCAGTTGGGCTGGGATTATGCGTGTCGCGTTTGCTTTCCCGTACAAGTCCGCGAATCAGTAGTCAGTCGTAGCCGGCCCCATAAATACTGATGTAACAATACTGTTAGGCCGAATTGCCGGGGCTCCCCTCGGCATGTGAAAGAATCGCGCGCATCGTGGGTATATCGGTAAGGGCTGGACTCGGGATTGAACGTAGCGGGCAGTTATTACGGCGGAAGTGTGCGTCGGCGGCCGCTTCCCTCGAACGCACGAATAGACACTGGCCGCTCTGTCGGCGCTTTATGCCGAGCGAGCGCAACGAGACAATGAAATAAATGGTCTCGATCGCATCGGAAATTGATTAATCGTCCTCGCGCATAATGACTGACCGTTGAAAATTTATTAGCTCGGTAGGGGGGGGGGACCCGCCGATCTTATCGTCCGTTTAAACTGGGCACCATTCGGTACTTGCTCTCTCTCTCTCTCTCTCACACTCTCTCTCACACACACACACTCTCTCTCTCTCTCACTCTCTCACTCAAGACGACCTCCTTACCCATCTGACGAGCACTGATTACTCGAATGGCATTGTACGCAACTATCGACACGTACGTTTAGCCGGTAGCAAGTTCCCCGTTAACGGTCACGCCCACTAATCCGTCTACGAATATTTAACCCGGAGATTTCCCCTGTAAACCTTTTAACGTTATCGCGTGGATGGGGGAGGGGGGGGGAGGGGATGCCGCGGCCGGGCGCAACAACGGGCCGCGCTCGCCTCCGTTCAAGGGAAAAACGCGAAATGCGCGCTGCGCTCGGAGCGCGGCCGCGACGGCCATCGCCATTAGCGCTAATTATGTCAAGTCAGTGCATGAAATCTCGTCAGAACTACCGGCCGAGCCGACTGCTGCTTGCACGAGTGACTAATTAAAAGAAGTATGGCGACGAAGGAAGTTAAGCAGCCGGCCGAGCCTTATTGCCTACTATTAATTCCATTGGTATTAAGCCAAGCGAGGCAGTGCCAGTTTTATAAATTCAAAGAGAGAATCGAGAAGCCTGGCACCGGGATGTCTAATTAAGGATGATTTCATCCCGACTGTCTCAATTATAATCTAAATCCAAAAGCCATTGGATCCGTAGGAGGATGACGGTCGAAGGCCCGGCTCTATTCGCGCAAAGGGCTTTGTCATCGTTAGGCGTAATTATTTTCTCCGAGCTCGGGTCCCTACTCCATTACTCCCCGCGGCCCGTGCCCTTTGCGCGGATAAGCCGCCGGGCCCCCTTCCCCTCCTCGCAACCCCCGTCCCCGTCCCCGTCCCCGTCCCCGCCCTCGAGATCTAAGTAATAAGGATCAGCGTTCGCGCGCAACTCCACCAGAGTCAAAGACAATCGGTCCTGCGCGGCATGGCAGCATGTCGGCTAAGGGGCGACGAGGGACGGAGGGAGGGGACGAGCTCCCGACGTTTATAAATACGGGGATTATTATAGGAGGGATAGGGTTTACCAGGCAGGAACGTCATCGGCTGAACGGCCGACGCTTTTCTTCTTCTTTTTTTTTTTTTTTTTTTTCCTCGAGCTCGACGGGGACGGACCGTTCGTGGCTCCGAGCATTAAACGCAAAGACCTGCACGTAGTAAAGTAAAATATTGCTGCCCGACAAGTCGATATAAGGCCACGAGATATTCCCATAAGGCTTGCAGAGATAGGCTCATTACCTTTCGCGTAATTGCGCTCGCTCGTGAATCAGGATGCGTCGCGAGGCAACTGAGCGCACAAGAGAGACAGAGAGAGAGATTGAGAGAGAGAGAGAGAGAGAGAGAGAGAGAGAGGAGGGAGGGAGGGAGAGAGCGAGAGCGAGATATGGGAGGGGCGAGGGCGCGAGGTGGGAAGGTGAGGTACGCGGCGCGGAGCCGAAATCAGCAGCCTCCTTGCCGTCTTATAAAAAAGAGCGGACCGAGTCTCGCGCGCCTCTCGGGCGAATCGAGTTTTTTTCCCGTGCATCGCACGGCGATGCAGTGACGTCAACGTGCCACGCCGCCGCGTGGTAGAGGAGGAGGAGGAGGAGGAGGAGGAGGAGGAGAGAAAGAGCAAGGAGACGTGAAAGCGGAGTCTGACGACAACGACGACGACGACGACGACGACGACGACGACGACGACGACAACGACGACGTAGGATTATGCGTAGCACCGACGCGAACCGCATGCCTCCACCAGAGAGCTGCCCCGCCGACCCCCGCCCCCGCTGCCACCTCGGGCCCCGGAGTCCTGTTGCTCCCCTGGGGCAGCGGGGGCAGGGACGGCGGCAGGAGGCAGCTCGCCGAGGCCGTTTTTATAGCCACGCGCGAGCTTACATGGACACTCGGCATTTTTCGAACGGACCTGACACTTTTTCCACGCGCCGCGGAATATTATCGATAAAGGCTCGGCTCGACGCCGATTAGCCGCCCTCCCTCATAACTGACATCGGCTACAGTCCTTCATCGGCATAGAAATAAATAACGAGTCATCTCGGGCCTCAGTATCCCTAAGATTCCGCCCTTTACCAAATTAATTGCTATTTAACGAGTCCGCTTATTAGATATAGTATATACCACGACCATCACCTTTTCCCATATACTCTTCATCTTACGCTTTACGATCCAGCGGACCTGATTGTTTTAATCCTAAAGCCTTTTAAATTAAAATCATATCGTCCCTCTTTCCCCTCCACAATACATTACTCATAAAGATTCCCATTATATACCAATAATATCGACAAACATTAATTCCAACACCTTTATACTTACAATAAAACTTGCTTAATACCTTTTATACTATACCAATATAAATGCCGATTTCTTATGATCATGGTATATTATTTTTAAAATACATTTTAGAATACATTTCTACAAATATTGAAAACTGACACGAAAGGTGCTGCACAGCACTAAATTTAAATTGAATTTAGCACCTTAAAGTAAAAAATATAGGATTATATAGAATATTCTTTGTCAGTTATGTTTATTAAATGATTTCCGTAATACCTCGCCTCCCCCCCCTCTCTCTGTCTGTTTCTCGGACATTTTAATAACAATATCTTTAATCTGATAATTAAACTATCAAATTGATAAATTAATTAACTGGTAATTTTAGAAATTGAGATAAACTCTACATAATTTTCTCTTTCATGATATAATAACAATTTGTACGTGGCATATTATAATAGCTTTAACCATACCGTTATTTACCTTAATTATCAAATTGATTATAAATATTTATTTTCAATCTAAATTCACTTTCAATGATTCGCGCGCGCGCGCCAGCGCTCTCGTGTACATATATCTAAAGATACTTGTAGTATTCACTTACATAGGACATATTTGTATGCGGAAAAGATTTACACTTTATTAGGCGCATATCAAGCTGATAAGGCCAGTGAAATTAATTTTAAATCAATTCAAAGCCTTTCCCTTTCTTCACTCTTATTAATCTAATAAATACTATAAAATAACTTTTTCACAGTAATTGCGATCGGGTCAATTTATTAAAGAATAAAGATAAGGCCTTTAAAAATTAGTTACAATTTTATTAGTTAAAAGTATTCAATAATACGGCCTTTAATGAATAATTTAATTTTCGGCCTGACTTTACGATATTTTTATCGCGCGCAAAATATTATTATTCCTTGCTGATAACAATGTGATTATAATAATGTATAATTGAGCGATAGATGCATCAACGCACAAGGTATATATCGCGAAAGATCGAACGGAGCGTACGTGCAGTACTAACGATGAACGATTACGATTAAGTTTGTATTATTTTCTTAATGTCGAATAAAATCAATTATTACGCGTTGAAGGCTTTTATCGTCATTAAACGGAAAAAAAAAAGTATGCGTATGTATACGGGCTCTCTCGTTCTACGTTCCCCGTTCAAATTCCCTTACGCTCGCAGCGGTAAAATGAATTTCCTAGAATTCCATTTCACATTACGTAACAAGCAACTTTGGTGTCCAAAGGTTTAATACATTTTTAATTATTCAAGGGTTTAAGGCACTTTGATGATAAAGCGGAGGAAGTGCAGCCGTTGTTCGTCAGACAATCGAATGCCTAAAGCGAAGGGATTACATTTTGAATTTGAAAAATGATTCTTAGAAGCATTGAGCATCGAGTAGCGATAAACTGCCGTTCCGCGATTACGAATTAATTTGGAATATGTAGCGCGCGTAGGACTACAAAAGTGAAAAGCGTTAAAAATTCGTATGACTCGGAGTGATTCCTAGTAAGGGATAAATAACCTTAACCGTTTACGAATACCCGACATTATTTTGAGAAACACTTTATTCCCGCTATTATGTCGACTCTGCGATTCCGCGTATTACGCAAAAAAAAAAAAAAAAAAAAAGTGTATTTATTAATAATTCATAAAGCTGTCAGTGATTTTATTAAAAGTAAAAATGCGCGCGCGGGGAAGCGTCTAATCGCTGGGCGAATTTAATGTAACGAGTGCCGTTACATGAAATATCTACGATGGCCGAGAAATTTATTCGGAGTATAAAGCCGATTGCTTTGTAATAATAAACATGGGAATGCCTGTTGTAATCGTCAGATGCCCGTTAAATTAATAAAGCTCAAACAGATCGAGGCGCGATGTAACTTAGCCGCATTGATGAACAATTGCAAAACTCGTTGCCGCGCTTGCGTAATTAATGACGATGAAAATAACGAGACAATCGTAAGTATACCGATAATATTATTATCGCCGTTGTCGTCGTTGTCGTCGTTGTCGTCGTTGTCGTCGTTGCCGTGCGTTGCCGTGCGTTGCCGTGCGTTGCCGGTATATCGGCAAGGTGCTTAAAAAGAGAGGAGCGACAAGATACCGATGAGGAATACGTAAATTTGTATATAATTTAGTTGTAAAATTTATTGGGCTAAAGCGTTTGTCTGCCAAAGCGTCTTAACGGAGTGGGAGACTCGGAGAGGCTTTATTAAAGAGATGCCCGGAATCTAATATAACTCGACGGCATTTCCCATACATTTTAATTACCGGACATTAGTGTAAATATTCGACTTATAGGTGACATTAGAGTAGTCGCCGCTGCCGCCGCTGCCGCCGCTGCCAATCGACTGGCATGATATAAGAAGAGAAGCAGCTCCTCGTCAAGTGTCGTATCGGTTATGGGATTTAAAAGGGTCAGAGGAATCCGGGGCTAGCTGGAGACGCGGAAGAACGGAGATGCGGGAGTTTTTAATAAATTTTCCAGGCCGTTCCTTGGTAAAAGGACATTGTGATCGAACGCCGTGATCGGGCAGGGAAGCAGGGGCGCTGCTGCTAAAGCGTCGGTACGACGGAGGGGGCGGGGGAGTCACGGACATATTGGCCGGCCAGAGGGGCAATTAGGCCTCGTGCGCTCGAGGGGATTCGAAGGTGGCGATGGCGGCGGCGTCGTCGACTCTTCTTCCCTCTTCCTCTTCTTCTTCTTCTTCTTCTTCTTCTTCTTCTTATGGAAAGTCCCAAGAAAGTGATTGCGGATAGTGGCCGGGGAAAAAGGTGGCCGAGGTCCGAGAGAGCACGTGCGACAGTGGCTGGGGTTATTGGGGTGGCCCTCGAATAACGAGGCCGTAGGCCCGGAAAAGCCGTGAAAAAGTGTAGGTATAGACGGGCCGGGCGAGGGCCGGGCGATGACCATGGATTAGGGGGGGGGGTGGGGGGAGGAATTGAGAAGGCCAGCTCCGTCCCAGGCGTCTCCCAATGGGATCCCGGCGTAGCTTAGACTCGGAATATTCAGATGTGCGGCACGGCCGCCGCAAAAAGAACCGATTAATTTTCGAGTGCGGCTGCAGTGGGATGGGGGAGGGGGAGCGTTCGGAGCGTCTCCCCTGCGCCGCGAGAAAGAGCCAGTGGTCGTCCCCGGTCGCCTGCGAGAAGAATTCGGCCCGTGCGCGTACATCTCGTTTCTTTCTCTCCCTCCTACTGGTCTCTCCTTCTCATTCGATTCATCATCCGTGTACGCAGCGCACCCACACACGCACGCATCCAAAGACCCATAGGATATCCAGTGCACGGGGATGCATCGCGTGTGTGTGCGCTACGGCGCGTAAAAAACTCGGCAGGCACAACGACTCCCTGACGACGGCGGCGGCGGCGGCGGTGTCGTCGGCGGCGTCGTCGGCGGCAGCTACGACGACGAAGACGCCCTCTGTATTCACCAGCAGCTGCGCAGCTCTCGAGGGCGCCACCGGTTCATTCCCCTGCGGGAGAGCGCGACGCATAGACGCGCGCGTGTGTACATCACGGTGAGTTCGAGATTCTCTCCGTAGGCTCTCTTTTGCTCCCCGTCTCTCCCTCCCTCAAGCGCCTTATTATCCTACATAATCTCCCTCCCTCGCTCTATTTCTTCCACTTTCCTCTCCTTGTTTCTGTCGCCACTTGGCCGTCAGTTCTCGCTCGGGCTCTGACCGACACTTTTCCCTCGCTGACTGGTCCATTGTCCTCATCGAATACGTTCTCGCGGGGAGGCCAGCCGCGTCGTCCTCAGTGTGTCCTCGAAGGAGCGCCAGCCTGTTCGGCCCGTTCGCGTGTGTGTGTGCGCGCGCGCGCGCGCGCGCCCTAGCCAAACCAGTCAGGATTCGCAGAGGAGTAGCCGCCGATACCGAGAATCAGGGGGAGACCGACGGCCGATGCAGCCGAGTGTTGCCAGTTTGTTTTTGTTTTTCTGTTGTTGACTAAACCCTCGGGGCCTCGCCCGCACCCCGAACGTCCCTGGCGGCGCCGCCAGTCACAACCACCCTTCTATATAACCACGTACGAGCTATTAACCGTGGCAGCCGTAAGCCGCCCGCAGTTCCGTATCGCGCACGAGGGTGAGATCGAGCAAGGACTCACGGAGCATTCGAGGCAAAAAAATCTTGTACACCAGCCGGAAGAGGAAACCTGGATGTGGCTCGCCGCTTCCTAGGAAATCCGAGGTAAGAAGACGGCCATTCCGCAGAGCGTTATTTTACGTCTTACGCGCGCTCTCTCCCTCCCCCGCCACGGTCTTCATCGCTACTACCTCCCACCCTCCTTCTCTCTCTCTCTCTCTCTCTCTCTCTTTCGACCCCAGTGTCTCTCGCCCTCGTTGTCTCGGCTCTGTTACGTCCCCTCCCCCGCCAACGCCGCTACCGCCGCCGCCGCCGCCGCCGCTACCGCACCGTCGTCGTCGTCGTCGCCGTCGTCGTTGTCGCCGCTCTCACGATCATCCGCCCGTCCGACCCCGCTCGCTCTCTCTCTCTCTCTCTCTCTCTCTCTCTCTCTCTCTCTCTCCCTCTCTCTCAGACTCGCACGTTTGCCTCGCACCTACCTACTACATAACGGGAAAAGGGAAGGCGAGAAGAGAGCGAGCGCGCGTGCGGCGCAGCAATAGCATCGAGAGTTAGGTTAGCGAGACGTCCGAGAGCGTCAATAACTCGGCGCCTGCGAGCGCAAACGAGACGGAGCGAAGGAGCGGGTGGGCTTCTTCTTTGTTGATGGCGGATCGACGGCTGCGGCGATCGAGGAAGTGCCCGGGCGTCAGCAGAAAGAGAACGTACCGGCAAGTCGCGCTCCGGGAGCCTCGGCTTCCGGAAATGCATCACCAGCCGCAGGATCGAATGCACGCTTACTCCCCTCCTCCCGACCCCTCCGACTGACCGAGAGCAGAACCGACCCTCTCGGATTTTGACTGTGGGGCGGCGGCGGCGCACCGCCGGTGGAAGAGACGACGCTATTACCGTCCGCCGTCCGGAATAGCCACAGAGTTACCGCTGCCGACGCTGTCATCGTCGCCGTCGTCGTCATTCTCCTCCTCCTCCTCCTCCTCCTCCTACAGCTCCACCTCCAACTCTCGCTCCTCAGGAGTAATTTTTCGCGCACTGCCAAAGTCCGAACTCTGCCTGGGTCCCCACGGTTCCGGGAAAACGTGCGCAACGAATGTAACTCCTTCTCCCTCCTAGCTACCAAGGCACCACGGGGTGGCCGGTTTCCCGCTGCTCCGCGGTAAAGACCTCGCGATCTCGCGGCTCTCTCTCTCTCTCTCTCTCTCTCTCTCTCCCACGTTTTCTCACTCTGACCCCCCCCCCTTCCCGAGGATCGCCCCGAGCCGGACCGACCCTCGTTTCAGGCAGACTCTCTATGGTTCGGCGGCGTAAATTATTCGCGGCCATAATTTAGCTGCCTCCGTCATTTCGTGACTCGGCTGACCTTTGCGAGCGGCGCATCGGCATCTTTTTATTCGGGGAGTCGCGCGCCCCTTGCCTCGAGTGGGACAGGGGCCGAGGGAGCCGAGGATGAGGAGGATGACGAGGTGGTGGAGGAGGAGGAGGAGGAGGAGGAGGAGGAGGTGAACGAGAACGAGAACGACGAGGAGTCCCGCCGATGCCTGGGAACCGCCGCTGCCGCCACCGCCTCGCGGGTCCCGGAATTCCGAGGAGGCCGGGTTAAATGCGCCCAAGCGAGCAGAGCGAGCCAGCTACCTTTTATAATAATGCGTCGGACTCGTTATCCCGGCGGCGGCGGCGGCGGCGGCAGCGGCTTTTCGTGAAAGCAATGGCCAATCTGCCCGAGATTAAAATAACCTTCGGCGGGAGCGGCGAGCCGACGACGACGACGACGACGACGACGACGACGACGACGATCGTCAGCTCGCACCGACAGCCTCCGACCATTGGACTCCCGCTCCAGCAAGCATCGTCTCTTCAGCCTAAATAAATTTCTCCTTTCCATTATCAATCGCTCGACAATTCCTAACGGACGTAGCGGAACGGGTGACGTTGCATGAGCTGCATATTAGTTATAAGTCCCCAGTCGGATTGGGTTATTGGGGTTATTGGGGGTGGGCTGGGGTATAGGCGCGTCGTTCTCTCTTATCTCGTTCGGCAACGATCGTTATTGCCGGGCCAATAATTGTTGAGCTTGTAATTTAAAAGTGGCGCAGCGGCCGCAACGAGCCATCGCCGGAGGAATTGAAAAATAATAACTCTCGCGGGTGATTTGGCCGGGCGCCGCCGGGAGCATTAGGCCTAGCATTACTATCATCGGGGCCTTCCTTTCGCCTCACCGGATTTCTTAAAAATCTTTACTCCCATGCCTGCATCGACGCTCAGCCGCCGCAATCATAATTTCGCACTCGTCCCCCCTCCCCCTCTCACCCCCTCCCTCTCGCCATCCATCCTTCCTTGTCTCTTATTAAAAAGAAAGGATTGACGATTATCCTCCTTTGTGCACGCTTTCTTTAGAACGTACGCTGTACAGGCAGAGACACGTAGATCCCAGAGAGAGAGAGAGAGAGAGAGAGAGAGAGAGCGAGAGTTACAGGGGTTGGGAGGGGGACTCGGTTTATTGTTAAATCTCGCCGAGAAGAAGCCCGACGTCATAGCCGATTATTCAAATTACATTTTTCAGATTATATAAGCCCGCTCGCTCGTTCCACAATTAATGACGAGTCACATTCTAACATCTCTTTAGAATTCGCTTGGCCGAGCGAGCTGCCTCGCCGATGGTTTACTCTAGCGTTCGCGGGCAAAGGCGGCTCGATTAGCCAGGAACGAGTTGATAAACTCGGCTGGCCTTTCGCCAATTTAACGAAAAGTGATCTCGAAAGGGAAAAGTAGCGCTGATGCACGATGGCGCGGCTGCGTAGCGGGGGGGGGAGGGTAGGACGACTAATTCCAGCTACGTAGGTACAGTCCGCTCTTAAGGAAGACCGTTCGCACCGAAATGCGTCAAGATGGCAGGGAATGTCGATCACAGGAAAGGCAAGACAAAGCAGAAGGGCGTATCGTTTACGTATAACAAGAAAAGAGGAAACCTTCGACGAATGGTATAAACGCTGCGAGCGCGGAAAGTGGTTTCTATTCCTCTAGATTTGCGGACAGCGCTCGTAGTAGAGTCGAGCCGGGACTAGAGCTCCGACCGGAGGAGCGAGTCAGAGATAGAGAGAGAGAGAGAGTGAGTGAGTGAGCGAGAGTGAGTGTGAGTGTGAGTGTGAGCGAGCGAGCGAGAGAGAGAGAGAGAGAGAGAGAGAGAGGTTGGAGGGAGGGAGAGCCGGTGCTAAAAGCAATTCCCCCTCCTCCCGTCGATTCCCTCTCTGTCTCTTCGGGGCGAGGAGTAGCCAAAAACCGATTCGTCCCCCGTACCGAGCAAGGACGGTTGCCGGCATCGATCCGTTTTTTTTTTCTTCTTTTTTTTTCAGTCGCTCTCGCTCCTTCCCTCCTCTCACTCACTGGCTCTCCTCTCCGCACCCCTCCCGGCCTCACGTTCCGTGAACTCGCTGGCTTGCTCGCTCGTTGGCCTGTCTCGCTCTCGGTCTACCTCTCCTTCTCGCTCCGTCCTGACAAAGCCTTGAAGCCATTTTATCGGCAAAAAGAGAGCCGACCGAGAGCTCACGCAAGCCAGAAAGAGCTGAGAAAGAGAAAAAACGAGCTAGCGAGCGGGCGAGTGCGAGGGTTGGAGGGCGGGACGGTGCGGCACGACGGGGTCCGAAGGGGGGAGGGGAGTGCAAGAGAAAGAGAGGAAGCTTTTCGATAGACGTTTCCACGGCGAGGGCAAGGAATCGCCGGGGAAGACGGATAAGGCGAGGCGAAGATAAAACTTGGCCGGCGTCGTTAAAAGGGATAATGAAAAGTGACAGGGCGGATACTACGCCCTCCCCTCCCCCCCATCCACCCACCCACCCACAAAACCTTACTCTATTTTATTAATGCATTGGCAGTCGATGCACCGGTGCATGCGAACCGATCCTGCATGTCCGTCGAATTTTTAATGGGCCGCGGGTTGCCGTCCGCACTGCTTTACGGGCGCAACTCTAATAATTGCCCCACTCCCGAGCCCTTTTCCCCTCTGCGGCCGCGACTTCGAAAAAAGAGAGAAAAAAAAAAAAAAAAAAAACAGCTCCTCGCTCCCGCAGAAAGTGTCGGCCGGCAGAGTTTCTTCTGGAAAAGTGTCGCCACTGATGAGATCCCCACCGGCATCGGCCAATGACAGAGTCGTTGGAGCCGAACCAGTTGAAAACTAAGGGCGATTTATCCCCGCCCCTATCTTCGGCTCCGTATACTCAGCCATCAAATGCACGTCCAGGCCATCGCCGGCCAATTTCGCGAATCGGTAAATAAAAGTTGTTAGAGCATCGACGCTCGATCTCCATGGAAAGCGATTATCGAGAGAAGAATACGAGGCCGAACCTGCATACTACACAATGCCCCATACGATCTTGATTAAAAAAAATTAAATCTCGCTGGCATTTTCATCGCACAGGCCATTGTAATTCCATAATACAATACATAAACATAATAGCGGAGAGCGGGCCATTATATCTTCTCCTATACCTAATGCAATTATCGGTTTTTCCTTTACGAGCATTCGAAAAACAAAGTGAGACGTACATTAGTGTAAGAAGATAGAACTCGGCCGTTCGAGTGTTGGTGTCCCTGGTCGTGGTGGTGATCGTTGTTGTTGTTGTGGTGGTGGTGGTGGTGGTGGTGGTGGTGGTGGTGGTGGTGGTGGTGGTGGTGGTGGTGGTAACCCATACCGTACAGCCAGCCGTACGCGATTGTACTCCGTTGCCGGGTTAGTGGGCTCCGTGCCCACTTAATAATTAAATATACATTTTTACATTGCGAATGCACTTTGTAAGCACAAAGAATTCTTATATTTTAATCAGTTTCTTCCCCTCTCCCTTGACATTGGCTCACTCAGGCCCCTTCTATCTCCGTCTCCATCTCCGTCTCCATCTCCATCTCCATATCCATCTCTCTTCTCGAGCGGTGCATTTTTAATTAACGAGTTTTATTTTTCATGCCTAAATGTAAATGGTTTTTTTTTTCCTTCCAAACGAACCCGGCAACGCTATCCGTCTCTCCCCGCTTTACACGGATACTTTCAATTCATCATTGAATTATGCAATTAGAACATTTATTCGACAAAAAGAGCGCGCGCAGCCCAACGGCCGCTAAAGCTCCGTTTTATCTAACGAATTAGATTGCATTTAAGCCCGCTGCAATAAATCTACGAGCCTCTTAAGGGAAAGTAGAAAGGGTTAAGACGAATTAGGGCAATTTAATCGACTATCAGCCGCGTATTATTGACCTCGTAATTATAATGCCAATGTGAATGCATCAATGGGCTGGAGGAGGTGGTCGGTACGGCCGAGAGAAAACCACGTTAAAAATCTTGTCAAAGTACTTGCACTCATTCGGTGGCACGTGCAGCCATATTCAATGCAAAGGAACGATAATCAAGAAGCTTCTCTTATTTGACACACTGGCAAGCGGCTCCGCGCGTTTCAGCTGCGCCTCTGCGCGTAAAAAAACTCGCTATTTTTATCTCCCCGTTTTCCAAGAGCGCTAGGGGCCAAGTAAACGCCAACCTTACATCTGCAGTCCCGGTAAGAGGCGGAAAAAAAAACCAACAAAAAAAAAATAAAAAAAAATAAACGAAAACCCTAGCGGGACGTTACAAAATCATTCGAGGAGATTTAGTTGGGACGGAGTTGTCCGATAACGTTACGGAACTTTATAATATGCTTAAGGCACTTTTAATGCTCCGTAAGCTGCATCGCTCATTTCCTTTTCCCAACCAAGTGCCGAAACTACAATCACATTATTTATCAAGGGCCTTTTACGTTCTTTTTTTTTTTTTTTTTATTGTTTTTTTCCACCACTTCAAGAAAATTTAGCAATTCGTCGAATAGACTGATAAGCGGAGCGCCCTTGATCATAGCAAAGACCCACCCCCGAATTCCCATCATTTATCAGAAATTTTCGCCAGAAACATTCCAGCCGAAATGAGCCTAAGAATCACATGACGTTATCATCAGCAGCGCCTGCTTTCATTGCGGCCGTAATCGCATTTTATTCGTGCATTAAAAAAAAGAAAAGAAAAATTAAAGAAGAAGAAAAGAAATAGAAAAAGACAATATGCTCTTCCAGTAGAAAAAAAAAAATTATATTATTATTATTATTATTATCGGGTCGTAGAGTTTTGCTTGGTAAATAGAAATAGTTATTTGTTTGGCCGGTAGCTTTTAAAATGAAATTTAGAAAACAAAAGTAATCTAGACTCGGGAGAGTTTTAATATGTAAATCGTGCGCGAAACCTAAATGAAAATTTTTGAATAAATACATTAACGTGACTAAACATGAAATTAAGTATTCGCATAAAAAGGATATAAATAAGACCAGATTCTATATACGCAGCTATTAAGTTACTTATTATGATTCGCAAATGTGCATCAGCTGATGGAATTTAAAAATTTCATAAGCTAATTTAAAATTATAATCCTTACGTTTTATTACGCTTTATATTCAGTATTAATATTACGAGTTAGATTAATCCCACGGGATTAAATCCTCTCGACTAAACGCTCTGATTTTTCCGTCGAAATCTATTAAAGTACTACTAAGGTGAGCGGAGGGGCGAGGGGCGGGTAACTTTTTCATCCATTTAAAGTAAAGCACTCTCTCTCTCTCTCTCTCTCTCTCTCTCTCTCTCTAGGCCGTGATTGTAATTTTTATATTTCAATTTATTGATAATCCCCGTTTGGCCAGCTTTTAACTACAATATTATCGCCGGATTTGATTGACAATATAATCCGCGCGTTAGGCGTGGATCTCAGACGCTTTAATTATTTCATCGCCGTAGTATTTGCTTTACGTTTGAAAGGTCTTAAGAACGAAAACAGGGATAATTTCTAATAGCCTGTATATTTTAATAACAGAATTGAAGGGAACAACTTGTCACTTCTACATCATTCTACTTACAACATACACTTTACGTTCTCATTGTGCGTGAAAGTCTGGAAAATTTATTTTCTACGAGCTTCGGTTCTTCCAAATTTTCCACTTGCATTACTTATTCGTATTCACAGACTTTTGATCGCTGATCTATACGCCGAGTACGCAAAAATTCATTCAAGAAAGCAATAAAGCAAAGGGTAATTTTTTTTTTTTTTTTTACTTATCCTAAAACTTCAGAATTATTCTCTCCCACCGATAAAGTGCCTACTTAAAGTAAATACGAGCTTGTAAAAATATATTTTACTGCCCAAAGATTCTTACCAAAGGTATTTGTAAGTTTGTCCATGGTGGCTTAAGGGGCACTAATTTATTAGCCATTTTCCATACTTCGATTAAAATTATTGTTTGTATAACGACGAAGTATGTATATATATATATATATAATTCCCCATTGAATAATGCATGAATGATGCAAAGTGCCGTATGGTGTCAAAGCGTTTATAAATGTTGAAATTGAATCGATGGCTCGTGATTTATTTATCAAAATTGAATATTAATATCTGATGTCTGGGCTGATCCTTCGTCTTGAGAAAGTAATTGCTTACCTTGATCATTAATATAAATTTCACTCTTTACTGCACCCTACAACCTCACACTACTACTGGGTCACATTTAATTGCAGTCTTATTTAGCAAGTACGTAGTTTTGCTCGTGGACGAACGATAGCTTATTACGGACAGGTTACACCCTGCATTAACAAGGACGAATCACCTTACGCGTGTGCTCTCCTACTTACGATAAATTGTATATGGCTTTTTTATTGCCGTCGAGCGGGGCTGAGAAGTAGGAATATTATCTATGTGCATGCGTATGTATAGTCTGATTTAATTTTTCGAGCGGATGATAGATGTGAAATGAATAATGAAAAACTTTAACGGTGCAACATGGAATAGTTTTTTTTTTCGTTTTGTTATTGGCCACGAGGGAGCAACGATCGCATTCTTAGCTGGTGAATAATTTGCCTTTCTGAGCATGACGTTTATTTCTATCTTTATCTAATCGAGCCTACACTTTTAATATGAAAAATATCGGACGCTTTGTAAAAAATTAAACCCGTCTCGAATTCTACAAGCGATGGTAAAATATTTCCACACAAAGACACCCAGTTAATAAATTTGAAGATTTTATCGCTGGAATGCAATGATACATTGTCTTTTCATTATATTCAGAGTTGCACTTTTTCGTACCGAGATTTTATATACATATGTATGTATGTATATATACATATATACATCGAGCCGCACAGTAAAAACACTTTTTACGCGAATAGGAGAAGCGAAACGTGTGCGTGTGGAGAGAGAAAGAGAGGGTGAGAGAGTATGGTGACGGTTGGGGAGGGGTGGGTGGGGGGGGGGGTCAGAGTGCGTAGGCAATAAAAGAGTTTTGTCGTAATAGTCATTCGTTGCATTTTAATGGCGCGGAATTCAAGCTCGGCTAAATTATATTGTTTGTTTTCGCTTCTCGAAAAATAATAATAAAAGGATAAGGCGAGTGAGTCGGGACCTCCTTCCGAGGTGGACACGAAATGCTGTGGTGTGCGTTATACGTCTTCTAAATTAGAGCGGCGAGCCAATACGTTATCTCGGAGCATAATTAGGCGCCGAGACGTAACGGTGGGAATAGCGCCGGACAGCGGACAGAAAGATAATAGGTGCCAGCTACTCTGTATTTGCCAGCATAAATGCTAATAAGGAAGATGTCTAATGGGTGCCTCCTCGTCTCCGTGGCAGTGCCTTGTCTACGTATCGCCGGCCGGGTCAGAGCAGCCGATCCGCGATAATTTTAGGGCTAGTACGAGAGCGAGAAGGGGCTACTACTTACTAATGCCCAGGGAGCTGCATTATCTCCTCCACCCCCCCCCACCTTTTATCGAGGCTCCTCGGAAAGAGACACTTTCTTGCTAGCCGAGCTGTGCGTGTCGTGCGCAAGATCGTGAGAGCGAACTGTTCTCTCTTTGCCAGTCGGAACGACTTTCGTGCGTTCCAGTACCGAATGTACAGTCATGCCACGACTAGAGTTCTTGCCGCTCTCCTTTCTCGATCTTTCTCCTCGTCCCCCTCCCGTGCCCCGTTCCACCCGATCCCCGCCCCCCCTCAACCCCGGCCCCTCGGACAGCCCCTTTCCCCGCCTCGCTGGCTCCGGACGCTCTTCGGCAGCGGCAGCGCTCTCGCTCGCTCCCCCCCCCATCTCTCTCTCTCTCTCTCTCTCTCTCTCTCTCGTTCGACCAGTGTGTTGACTTTGATTTAGGACATCCTTCTCACCGATGACGCGTCCACTGAACTTGCGCTCGACAAAAACTGAATTTTTCTTTCAACCAAAATTATTCCAGATACGTTGCCAGATTTGCCTCTGCATTCTTTATACTCTACGCCCGGACCGTGAAGTTATTCGAAATTTAGAGTAGACCGATGAGCGATACCCTTATACTTCATTCATTACATTATACACGCCTGTTTACAAACTTAACAATATTACCTGTTAATTTATAGGACATCCCGGCTTTATTATTGCATTTAATTGATTTTATTGCCAAGCACTTTACGACTCACCGACACCACCTAACATATGTATAAGAAATACATAACTAATTCGGTTATAAAAAAGATTATACAAACTAAGCAGTTTTCATCGGGTTTAAAGCCGTTATTAACTGAATCAAAATAAACGACCGATACGTATTACTTGTTCCATTTATTATCCATTACCAAGTAAAGACATTTTTCTTTCCCTCAAATGGACTATCAAATTAACGATTTTATCAATAACATCTCATCGTCGCATTGCTAAGCTTTTAAGTAACTAAAATTAAATAATGCCAAGCTACGATTTAATTTATTAATTTAAATATCTACGGCGGCTGAGCTCTACTGTAAATGCTTATCTCAAATAGATTCGACAGCTTTTCATTTAAGCTTTAAATATGTTTTACAAACCTCCTTCGTACTTGTACTTAATTTCAATGTTTTTCAATACAACTTTTTATTTTCAATACATACAGTTAGTCTTGTATGTGTGTTCTTTTTTTGTTTTATAATTATGTATTTAGAAGCTCATTGATGGACATAAAGAGCTCCATACAAGATCGGTAATTACTACTGTTATATTAATAATTAATTCCGCAGTTAATTAATTACAGTATTATAAGAATTAATAAAATATTTCTGAACGGCGTACTCAATTACCTAACTTTTACAGGATATAATTCATAAAATCAATTTATATTTATCAAACGAATAATTCGAATAACGGTTTCACAATGGATAAAAAAGAATAATTTAACGTTATCATGATACTCTTGAATTTTACATCCATTGTTTTGGATCTTATAAATAAGTATTAATTAATATTACCTTATGGGAAAACATAAAGTAAATGGATTTTACATATTAAAGTTTATATTAAAACCGAATATGCATTGAAATCAGTATGAATAACATACAATTTATATAAATAATATACTGGTAATTAATCGCTTGTTGTTGATAAAAGTGGAACCGGAAAAAATCTTATTCATCAAGCAAAATCATTATCACTTATTAAGTTCCGAAAAGATTTTAAATTAAAAATCTATTAAACCTTTGTAAAAGTTTGCAGACATATGTCCACATACACGCACGCGCCCCCGCGCGTGCAAACTACATTTTATTTGTTATTTTTTTTATTAAAATAAAATAAAATTATGATAGATTATCTTTTACGACCTTTCCTTCACGAAGTTTAATGTTGTTACCTCGCTATAAATTCACGTAACTGTTACGTCTTCGGTTTAATTTTAAAGAAATGTGCTGCTCCTTAAATAGTACATAATTAAATTAATGGAGCCTCTAGAATGTAAAAAGTAATGTTATTTAAAAGGAAAACAAAAACTAAAAAAAAAAATCGCAAAAAATATTTTAAAAACCGTGCCTTGTTTGTGTATTTTAAATGTAATAAATGCTCCTTTAAAGATAAGTAAAGTGCCTACATTTTATAATTTATTTTTTGCACCGAATCGGTGGTACTAAACATGCTTGAGAAAAATGTGTCTCAAGGCGATGAATATATATAAGTGCGTTTTTATATATATACGTATTCGTAAATATGGGGTTAGTAAAAAAATATAAGGAAGAATAGTTAGGTATAAATATTTATAATTTTGTAAATAATAGTACTTACGTCGATAGATGGTAAATTTATACTATTTGCTAATTATTATTAAAAGTAATATAATTATAATACCGAGCAATGAAAATGTTATTTAAAAGTATTTCAAAAATTCTTACGTTAAAAAAAATTTCCCTTTATCATACCAAACAGGTTTACTCAGAACTAATGAACCTTTTTATTAAAGCCAATAAAATTGCATTTAATAAAGTATCAGATATGAAGTTTTAGCTTTTAATCGAGCGTTCCTAACGATATCTTCTTGAATTACTTAAGGGGATTGAAAATACAAATTCCAATTTTGATAATATTTGATCAAATTATTAGTAATAATATGTGGTAAAATTATTAATATTAAGAATTTCTTTTATAAGACTGAGGATTACGGATTGTGAGTATATAAAATTTCCTCGCAAAGTTTAAATTTCAGTTATAAATCTTTTTTAATTGTTCGTTAAAGCGAAGTGGCGCTTTAGTAAGATTATCAAGTTAGTCTATCGAAATATAAATCTGTTAGTTTTAGGGTAATATTTTGTTGTTAAGGATAACCTCCCGCAGTAAAGTATTGCATTGTTGCGCGTTCATGAATTTCCATAAAATTTATAATATTCAAAAAGTCTATTAACGTTTAAGTGTTGAAGAGAATGTCTCTTGCTCTTCCCTCGGGAACGAAATAATACGAACTTTTCGTATCTCCCACAATTTTTCTGGGTAACTTGTAAATATAATGAAAATGCTGCTTTTTTGCGCTCGTTGGACCAGTCAATAAGAAATTTTATATAGTTTCTAACCTCATCGTCCGCCGTCATCTCTATTTAACCGTAATTGAACAAATTTTCCTATTCCGTGATCTCGAAATAATCGTAGGCATCGATCATGGAATGGATGGGCCGTTAAGAGCCGAACAAAGGAGAAAATGATGGCCAAGAGGGAAATAAGCCGCTCTAAACTGAGCTAACCTATGCGCCCATTATGTTTAGAAATCTCCGGCGGCGGCGGCGGCGGCGGCGGCTGCGCGGGCCGATGGGTGACGAGCGGGGCGGGGTGACGCGTACGAGGGAGGGGTTTCCTCGCCACGTTTTCGGCAGAAGGCGTCGCGATCGAAGGAAGGGGCCAGGAGCTAATATCGGAAATTTACAGGCGTACGGATGCGGCTTTTGGGTGCGAGAGGCAGCGTCGTGCAATGCCCCCGCCCCCTCCCCATTTTCACCCAACACTTTTCTCGATCTTCCCATCCATATCATGGTTTCAAAAGGAGCTATAAGATTTTCGGCATGTAAATCGAGGCGTCCGGTACGATCTTGTGTTGTCCTCTTCCTTCCTTCCTTCCTTCCTTCCTTCCTTCCTTCCTTCCTTCCTTCCTTCCTACTCACGTATTGTCCGTCGACCACGAACGTACTTGGTCCGATCCCACAGCCGACCACAAAACTAACCTGAATAATAATACTAAGTCGGTCATTTGGCTTTGCTGTTTTGTAGGTGTGAGGAGGAAGTACGAGCGACCGATGGTGCAACGAGAAAAGACAAAAGACAGTCCAATAGCCAGAGTGAAGGATACTGCGGATGCAAAAATAAAAGATGTCCGGATAATCGATTCGACTGTTAAGGAAGCAGAGGAACCCGCCGGAGGGCAAGAGATAAGGGAAAAAACACAGTAAGGCAAGTCAGACCTTATCCAGCGGCATTGAGTGACGGAAGCTATTGGTTTGTGTGGTGCTGGTGGTGCTCGTGCGTGCGATTATGCATATATAAATATCAATATAAGGGATGGTTATTGAAGGAATACGAGCAGCCGGGAGTGAGTGAGAGTGATAGATTTAAGGAAAGCCGCGTCGGGAGGAGCAGCGGCCCTCGAGGAGGAGTCCCGTCCAGGTAAGCCCAGCTTTCTTCATCCATCCTTTCATTCATCCGTTGCGTCAAGAATCCGTTTTAACGGAAGAGCCGAACACCTTGGCACTCGGCTCAGCCGCAAGTAACAGTCGAGTTGACCTTGCCAGCCTCCTTTACCATTGTCCTCGCAACGGGATATTTAAATACGTAGGGGGAGCAAAGTGCTCGAGTAGTTGCCGGGCAAATAGGGTCGACTTTGCCGAAAGTTTTACCGGTCCGTAGAATTATTGCGAGGACTGTAGGGCCCGGAAGTGAAAGAGCTCCCCGTGCTGTTGATGGGTGGAGGAGGACAAGGAGGAGGATGAGGAGGAGGAGGAGGAGGAGGGGAAGGGAGGTTGACGGTACCGGAGAATGGAAAGCTCCCTTACCGAGGAAGAAGGCGGTGGTGGAGGGAGGGCGCGGCATTCCGGCGAATTTCGATGCAAAATTAGCAGGTGGAGCCCGATCGGGCGGGGAATGCCGAAAATGCAGATCGGGATAGCGTTTCCGGCGCTGAGCCGTCAGCCAGGCCGAGATAATAGTGTAGTGGTGCCTTAGTTCGTAGGGCGCGTCATCGATTCCTCGGCCGCTACACTTATATAAACAGAGAATCGGGAGGAGGACGTAGAGGGAAAAGCGAGTTTGGTCGGATCGGCTTGGCTCGTTCGGACATTTCTCGCTGTAAAAAAGAAAGGACAAAAGGAAGGAGCGTTCGATCAAGTGCCCCTCTGCCTCCCCCCCCCCTAGCCACGGCCAACGCTCCGTCGCTTTCGCGCCCTCCCCCCGTCTGTCGCCCTTCGTCCTCTCCCCCGTAATATGAACGGCTCGGCGCGATTGGACTGCGCGGGGAGAATTCTCGACTCTCGGCTGCCGCTGGTGCGGCTCGGCTCGGCGAGGTCGGGGGGATTGGTGGGGCCGGGGCGGGGAGGGGGCGCTCTTACCGTCGCATTTCAGAGAGAACTTTAGCGCTGGCGGGTGGGCTGCTGCGAGTGCGAGCCCATCTCTCTCTCTCTCTCTCTCTCTCTCTCTCTCTCTCTCTCACTCTGTCGGTGTCTCTGTCTCGGCTTCTCTCCAGCCCAATGGCCTCTCCTGCTTCGCTCGCTCGTTCAATACTCGGACAAGGGCAACGCCGGTGTGAGAGAGGTAGGGAGCGACCGAGCCAGCAAGAAAGATAGAGAGTGAGTGAGTGAGAGAGAGAGAGAGAGAGAGAGAGAGCGAGAGGGATCTGCGCCACGCTGGGATCTTTCTTTCGCCGCGTTCTGTAGAAAAAGGACGCGCCGAGAGCGGAGATCCTCCGCTTCCGTGCGAGTATGAATTCACTTGGCTTATCTTGGCAGGGGTGGGGGGGAGAGGTGCGGCGGAGCAGCTATTGTCAAGGTAATGAAACACGCGTGAAGGAGTTAACGGTATCATTAGCGTACTTGTAAATCAATAGGTGGTGCACGAGTCTTTTTGAATTCAATAAACCGGGGAGGCCACGGTCGGCTGTACTTTGAGCCTAATGGCCACGACAAGTACTAATTTTGGATTAATGATCAATGTGGCTAGAGTGAGGGGGAGTGGTGGGGGGAGGGGGGTTAGGAAAGGAAGGCGGTGGCATAGATCGGAACTCGAGCGCTCGGCAGACAAATAAAATGTGGCATAGAAACGCGAGGTAATGACGGCGGGTCGGCAGGGAGGAAGGGATTGTAGAGGTGGTGGGGTGGAGGGGGGGGGAGAAAAGGCAGAGAAAAAAAGAGGGTCTACTCGAAATAGAGGTATTGTCGTCGGCGCTTTCAATGGCGACGGCGCGGATATGGATGGCCGACGATTCCAAGGCGCGGAGGCTCGTCGTTAATTAATAGCCGATGAGCAAGGGAAAGCGGATGATCCGGGAAACGTGGCTATCGCGGTGGCGATGGCGGTGGCGATGGCGTTGGCGGTGGTGGTGGTGGTGGCCGTCGAAGAATGCGAGTCGCGGGAAGAAAGTAGAAGCGCCGCGCAAAGGCGTAGGAGTGAGCCAAGAGCAGGCAAATTGCCGTCAGTCCCGGCCGCCTATCCAGACAGAGGCGGACGAGCGACGACGCTCTTACGAACCTGGACCGTTGTGAGTAGTTGGGGACCTGCGAGGGCCGTGGCTTGGAATGCGCCGTGCGCCGCTCGTCTCGCCGCCACGACGGAATCGTTTCACACGACGGATTCGCGCTCTCATCGCTATGCCTGACGCTCCTTTTCCGTCTTGGCGTCAACTACAACCTGCCGGGGAAACTCCGATAAATATTCTTTCGATCGCTCCCACTCTAACCCCCCTCCCCTACCCCTCCACTCCCTCTCCCACCGCCCTTTCCCGGTCCACGAGTTCTGTCTCGTACCATGCAGGATACGTTTTCTCTTGGCGCTTCCACTGCTGGCCGCCTTATCTGCACCGAAAATAATTATGACTGATGTCTCTCACGAGCCAGGCAGGTCCTCTCTCTCTCTCTCCCCTCTCTCTCTATTCTTCTCAAGCATGCGCTTGATACGTTGCCAAATAATACGGAAGGCCGCCGGGCTTTTTATATTATATTTTTAATAACAATAAATTATTGATGATGATTTCCCTTTCAAATAATGGTAATTTGACAGGCGAATGCTCAATAGTAATAATATTAATAAATTATGAGCCAGAAGCAGCAGTTATTGTAGTATTTGTTGACCTTATCGGTAAAGTTTGTAACACCAATAAGGAAATTGCTGGCCTGAAATAACTACAATATCTATACTCCGATGTATATAGCTTTGTGAAAGCTAGTGTGTAATGATTACGATGACGAGGGCGATAGTGATAATAATAATTTCCCTCTTCGGTCGTCTTTTTTGTTTCGTGAAGTTGCTGCTTCGATTGAGCGAAAAGCGGAGTAGCGTAATTCGTCGTAGCCCTGCCCCCCCCCCGGTAAATTCGCCCAGTACGTTGTTAGAGCTTATAGACAATGTAGGCCTACCTCGCGAGGCATCGAGCGAATATTCGCCGAAGGTAAGGCGGTAATTAAGGCTTTATTAATTTAATTGGAATATAATTTCGGGTTAATTCCGGGAGCGACGTTGAGGCCAATTATACCTGGATGTCAGGTCTGGAGTGGCGAATACGGACGCAGCGGGGACGGAGTTGGTGGGGGGGGGGTCGACGGGTCGTCATGGGAGGGGGTTGACGAAACGAAAATAGGGGGAGGCGGGTAGCTTTAGTTTGGTTGCCGGTGTGGGCGTTGCGAGGGTGGGAATGGTGGTGGGGACGGGAACGAGGAGAATAAAAACCGGAGGCAATATTGCGAGCGTGGCGCGATTTATGAAAGAGCCGTAGATGACAGGATGCTGCGGCGATAAGAGTAACCGAAGGCGCTGCTCCATAAAGCGGAGGAGAGACAATTGCGTCGCGAGCTCGTAAAGCATCCTAGGAATATAAATATAAATCCGGCAATGCCCGATACCCGAGAGCCGTTTTTTCTTTTTTACAAGAAGAAAACAAAATCCGGAGAGATTTATTTGGCGCGCGATAATTGGAAAATGGGGGGAAAAAAAAGATTTCAAAAAAAAAAAAAAAAAAAAAAAGAGACAGAGGCGATGGTGGAGCAGATAGACGAGGCTCGGACTCTGGTCGAAGGTTTTTAATCATATAATGTCTCGACGGCGCTTCCAAGTAGACGTCCGGTGTCGTCTGCGTGGTCCGCGGATCGATTCGTACCCGACGCGCGCACGCACGCACGCACGCACGCACGCAAATGGTCCGCACTCGGTATCATTTACACCGCGGCCGATTGTTTGTCCGCCTTCCTACCGCGATGCGCTCACCACCACGTCGCCTCGTATGACGCCACGGATATAGGAACTCCCACGCATTTTTTGCCGGTGGAGCTCTGGGGATATTTCGAGTTGTCATTATTGATGCCTCGCCGGCCACACGGATGGCTGACTCTTCGTCTTCTGATTCGGATAAATACGGCATCGCGATCAGTCGATCCGCTAATGATAATTCAATCGACTCGGTGCGCCCCGGAGATAGCAGCTCTGCTGCCCCGCTCGGCTCCTCGTTCCCCGCGGATGCGTTGTCCACGGGCACGAGGCTCGTCGCTCCATTGTCACGAGACTCGCTCTTACTAGTATTATATTATAGATCGAGACTTAATGATAAGTCCGCGCATCACTCCGAGTGAGATCAATCGGCATACTAATTTTCGGCCCTCTTTGAGTTCTTATACCCCCCACATACGTTAGAGTAGCCACGTAGGTTGGGGGAGGGGGAGGGGTGGCGGCGGCGGCGGCGGCTGCTGCGGCTGCGGCTGCGGGGACAGTGGTGGTGGCGTTACGGTCGTCGTCGTCGTCGTCGTCGTCGTCGTCGTCGATAGAATGAGACACGGCCTCGGGGAAAATGGTAATGTTTGCTCTTCTTTGTAAGCGTATTTCGGGCCGGGGACGGAGAAACTCCGGGATTCTTCGCTGCTTCTCGGTAATTCAGAAAATAATTAACGATTCGTCAACTGGAATCTCGGCGGCTCACGAGCTTAGCCGTCCTCGCTCCTATCTGCTACGGCATACTGCTTATTTGGCATTATTCGGCGTTATTCGGCGTTATTCGGTGTTATTCGGCCCTCGAGGGGCTTTCTTTGCCTTTTTCTTAATGGCTGAGAACCACCCGAGACTCGCACTCTTCTCCCATACGCTTCACCCATCTCTCTCTGCCCCGCTCTCTTTTTCCCTCTCTCTCTTCCTTCCCTCTCACCGCCCCTCTGAATAATTATCTGGTTCGACGAGGCAAGAGGTGTCCTGATAAATCTCGTCCCTCTTGACCGCCTCTACCTGCTGTCCAGACCGACTTATTACCTCCTCCTCCGCTACGCCAGCTCGATACATTTGATGGTGAACTCTTGTACGCTAACTAGCAGGTCTGCCAACCTTCTTATCGAGCGCTCCTTCCCATAAATTTGAAATCGCTTCGTATCGCTGAATAATCAACGCATCCAGCCGTCGGCCATATCAAAGTCTCGATTTTACTTTGATAAATTGTAAAGGAACAATTTGCCAACGATTCACCTTTACCACTTCCGTCTCTCTCTCTCTCTCTCTCTCTCTCTCTCTCTCTCTATATATATATATATATATATATATATCTATCTATCTATCTATCTATCTATCTATCTATCTATCTATCTATCTATCTATTTAGCATCCCCTCCCCTCGCCACGATATCTCAAAAACGGATAATTTTGTGTGACGCACTGTGACGAGTGCCTTGACAAATCTTCTCAAACGAATTGATATAAACGATACGCGCCGACCTTATATCAGTAAAAGCATTTGTAGATCATTGTTATTGTTATTATTGTACGTGATATTTAATAAATGCTAATTAAATGTGACTTACATTATCTCATTAAATTTAATGGAGAGTCTGCTTGCTCATAACCGAGTGCCTATGCTCACTTAGTTGGAATTCGTGTCCGTATGAAATCAAGTTCCCTTTCTACTGCAAGTACAATATAAACAATTATCTCGAGCACATAAAATTATGCATAGTTGTGTAAAGCCCGATCAATTGGCAGTCGGGCCGGTGTAGGTGGGCACGGGGATGGCGGCTTAAGGGAAGTATTATTATCGAATTGGTTTGGCGGAACGATGTCGGAATGGCACAAGTCGCATTTAAACGTAATTTTCCATTGTCGAGGAGCGTAAGTCTCTGGAGGTACTTGCCCCGCATAAAGTTTTATTAAAAAATTTTACACATCGTTGATGCTTCGTATGATGTTTCGTATGTAGTTTCGTATGTAGTTTCGTATGTAGTTTCGTTTATCGCGGTAAAGTAAAGTAAACAATAACGCGTGCGCTCGGCTAACTGGCGTTAAATTTTATTTCGCAGAGACGCGGAAAAATGCTACGAGTAATATAACGTATTCGCTTCCGGAGGAAAAGAGGCCGACGACTCGCGACAACCCGTTGCCACGACTCGCCCGTAATATCGTACGAAGTTTGGGGACACAATGTTCTCATACTTTCGCGCACGATCAATTATTGCCAATGTAATTATGAAGTCGCGCCGCCCCCAATAACCTGCTCATTCGATTCGTTTTTTTTTAATAATTACCGCGGCAGTTTCTCCGCCATACGTAAATAGCGAGGGGAAAGACGATTACCATTACGATTACGATTACGATGACGATGACGATGACGATGACGATGACGATGACGATGACGAAGTAGTATCAACATCAACAACAACAACAACAACAACAACAACAACAATAACAACAACAACAAGGATGGGAGGAGAAAGCAAAAGGGAGTTTGAGGGAGGCAGGTTGGCAGACGTGCGGCTGCGTAATGCATTTCAATTTCACAGTCGTAAATCCAGCGGTCGTTTATCATTTCGTTTCATCTTTCACGTCGCGATACGTAAGCGGTGGCGGGAATGGGTGGTGGGGAGGGCGCGGGGGCAGCGAGCGTCCTTTCTCTCCCGGGCGGCGGAGCTTTATAATTCTGCACAAATAGAGGGCCCGGGCGAGGAAAGCGAGGCGGATAGGCGGCGGGGGGAGGTGTTGTCGTCGTCGTCGTCGTCGTCGTCGTCGTCATCTTTCCCCGTCGATGTTGGCTCAATTTTCTAGCCAAGCTCTTTCCGAATTCATAACGAGCGGGGATCGGTCGAGCACCTCGACTGCCGCTCCTCTCCCGGCGTTCGCGCTCGCTCCGACGAAATATTGGCAGCCAGCGGACAAAAGTGACGCATCGTAGGAGCGGCTCTCCTCCATTCTTTCCTCGGGATGCAGACGGTGGGGGGCTGGGGGAACCAGAGAGACGGGTAGAGCCAGGAGGTATATAGAGGAGCGATAGACAAAGAAGCGTGAGAGGGGGGGGAGGGCGGCTCGCTCGAGTGGGCCGCGCTCCCTCGGCCTCCACCTCCACCTCCACCTCCACCTCCACCTCCACCTCTACCCCCAACTCCTCGTCCTCGTCCTCGGGACCCTCCTCGCGCGATCGGGCTCTGAGGGCTTCGTTAACGCGATCTCTCGGGCGTCGTGAGGCATTTATCGTCGTGGCCGTGGCTCGGGTCCGGTGCGGGGTCCGTCGGGCGGGCGGGGGGAGGGGAGCAGGAGGAAAACGCCGTGTCCCGCCGTCAGAGGGGCCAGCCATATCGCGAGCCCGTTCTGTTCCTCCGATCACGTTAAAGAAAGAGCCACTGCTGCTGCTACATTTTCTAAACAAAGCAGCGAGGGCACCAGCCGGGCTCCTCTTAATATTCCGTCGCGCGATCGATTCATTCCGAGAAAGCCAGTCCCCGGGCCAGTTCTGCTAAAATAAAGACAAAACCGTAATCCTCGAGCGAACGTGCAGAAGGCAGAAAAAGCAGCGACGGGCCGCTCTGACGGGGCGGGATGGCGGCGGCGGCGGCGGCGGCGGCAGTGGCGGTGGTAGTGGCGGTGGTAGTGGCGGTGGCGGCAGAGGAGGCTCGAAGGGGGCGGCCTCCCGGCAGGGGAGGAGGAGGAGGAGGCCCCTTGCGAGGAAGATTCGCGCGGGCGAAGCCAGCGAAAAAGCGAGCGTCTCTCCCTCGTCGAATAACTGACTCTGTCTGTTACCTGGCCGGGCCGACTCGACGGGCCCTCCTCCACTACATCGTCTCGTTCGAGAGGACGTCCTGCGGGAGGCCAGAGCCACGGCGACTCTTCTTCTGCTGCTGCTTCTTCTTCTTCTTCTTCTTGTTCTTCTTCTTCATCGTAATTGCCATCCCCTGCGCACTCGACCACGGGGGTGAGCTTCGCAAGGGGGACCCGGCAGGTAGGACTGTACACCGAGGACTGGGTCGATCGGCGGATATCGGCCTCCGGTCGACGATTATCGCACCAAATCCTTGGCGGTAATTAGCCTCGGTATAGGGAAGTGCAACACGGTGCGCCTGCGTGGCACGAGCGACACTCGGCATCCATAATGGGACCATATCGCGGCAGCCTTTCTCAGTTTAACGCACACAATCTCGATCCTTCGTTATTTTCGGGCGAATTCCCATCGCTGCGGCTTCATTCGGCCCACCTCCTCCTCTCCCCTTGCACTTCTCCGTCCCATCCCTACACAGCGGCTATGATCTTCCGACTCTCTGTCGATTTGTCTTTCTATTTGTTTATCTGCCCGGTCGCCCCTGTCTGCTTCCTTGCTTGCCTGCCTGCCCGCCCGCCCGGCCGCCTGATTGCTTGATTGCCTGATTGTGTGAGACTGAACATGCGCGCGCGCGCGTTTGCTGCGCATTTCGTGCAGGCGCGCTGCTAGCGAACGAAACCCGCTTGTATTCCTTCCTTCTTTTCCATACGTCTCTCGCTCCTCCGCGTCTTTAGCTAACTTATCCGCTCTCCTCGTCCGTCTTCCTTCTTCTTCCTCGCTTACTCTCTCTCTCTCTCTCTCTCTCTCTCTCTTTCGCTCTCTCTCACTCACTCTCTTTCTCTTGGTCACTCACACACCTAAGGTGCAGCATTATATGCACGCGAGTACGTGTGCGGGTGCTTATCTCTCTCTGCGCTTGTATATAAATATACGCTGTGAGCGCACCGACGCTACATTCCGCCATTCCGCTTTCGTTCTTTCTTTCGATCCCTCTCTCTCTCTCTCTCTCTCTCTCTCTCTCTCTCTCTCCACCTCGACTTCAACTTCGCTAGTCGCATTCTCTTTATTTGATGCTGCTGTTGCTGATGGTGCTGTTACCGCTGCTACGCAAGCCCAAGAGAGGACTGAAAATTATTCGCTCTCGAATTAAAAGACGGAAATTGAAGACTTTACCTTTCCTTATTCCTCAAATTGGGCTATAATAAGCTTTAGCGAGGCCGCTTTTCCAATTGACGACCCGCCCTTCACCGGTCTATTTCCCCCCTATTATAATACTTTATAGCGCGTCACTCATTTTTGAAGGATTAATTGTTTTCACTTAACACGATGGCCTTCGATCGTAAACGTTCAACTTCATTTCAGGTGTTTTTTTTTAATCTTCCTTCCAGTTGTGGATTTAAAAAGAAATCTAACGTCCGTTCTCTCAAATGTAAAAAAAAAAAAAACGCTGATAGAATGGAAGAAAATGGATGCGCGAAAAAAAAAAAAAAAAAAAAAAAGAGATAAAAGAGGGAGAAATAAGGGTAAGGGAATGAAAGCTTTATAACGTAGAGTACATAGGCTATACCGAGCTCTAGACGCAATCTATGCTCTCCGCCTAGAAAGTCATCTCCTCTTTCATCACCGGTGCGATTACAGTTGAATCCGTAACACCGAAAGAGATGCCGAGCGACGGCGCGAAGAGAAGTGAGGGTGGGTGGGGGAAGAACGGTGCAGAGTCGGAATAGAGAAAGAGAGAGAGAGAGAGAGAGAGAGAGAGAGAGAGAGTTTTGACGAAAACATCGCCTTGCAAAAGAAAAAAAAGAAAAGAAAGAAAGAAAGAAAAAGAATAGCAAGGTACACGTTTGCCGGAATTTTAACGTAAAGTCAATAGCGAAATCTCTTATAAGCAATTGAATTTGATAAGTTTTGCGTCGAATGCCTCATAGCGTTCGGTCGCGATAATCGTTATTAGGTAAGCCGAGTTTCTCCTCGATTCCATTACCGCTCGGACAAGATAAATATGAACAGATGGCGCCTGTAACCTCGCCAAGGGTATTGTCGATGCGTTTTTTTCCTCCTTCGTCCGAGCGAACGACACGTGTTCTGGATGAATTAACCTTACGGTAAGCTACCCCTTTCATTATGCAGGATAGACCACTAACTGGGCTCGTTTAACCGCAAAAATACAACCTCCGGCTCCAATCGATACCCATCCGGGCAGAGCCGTAAAACTTACTCCCAATGAAAATATGCGATACGTAAGGAAGTTTTAAATTCTTTAGCCTGTTTAATCCACGAGCCGTAGCTCAGTTTATTATTTGCCTCTGTCCCTCCCCCGCCCCTCCTACTTGACTCTGGGCTTTTCACGTTTTCGCGACTTCGCGAAAGCCTCGAGGAGAGCTGTCAAGGAGCAGAGTTCGGAGATGACGGCGGAGAAAACAATCGCGGAAGAAAATATTTGGCTGCGCGAGCTCTTACGGATCCGTATAATATAAATGGATCTGCAATTCAAATGTACACGGAGAATTATTGAATTCCTGACTCGACTCGAGTCTCGGACCGATAAAAACATGAAGCAAATGAAACAAAAATGGCAAAGAAAAAAGAAGAAGAGGAAGATGAAGAAGAAGAGGAAGAAGAAGAAGAAGAAGAAGAAGAAGAAACAAGGAAAAAGCAATAGAAATTGTCGCAGCGCAGAGTGAAAAAGAAAAGCGTTGAATGATTCACGAGACAAGCGAGATGATTCAGAGTAGACTATACCTTAAACTGCAACGCTAATGACGACTCGGAACGGCAATGACGAAATCGCGATAAATCTGCAGGTCTAATCTAATCTGTGGGTAGGAACGAGCGCCGAGTCGTACATTTCACCGAGACGTGTACATTAGCGTTTTACCTTTGCCTATTCTTAACAAGTTAGAGCAATCAGAAAGCTTGCGCATGTCCTGTAATTGAATTATTTTGATAAATTGAAGAGTGATGTAAGACAGGCGCGGAGGTATGAATACGTCGATAATCGAGTATATATATAAGGACGGCGGTCGGGGATGGTGGGGGGTGGAGGCTTAATTGCCTGCAAGATTTTAATGAATAAAGGCTCGGCGAAGGGAGGCAAGCGAGCAAGGATTGTCGGTACGGGGTTGGTGGGGGCGGAGGGAGAGGGTGCGCGCGCGCGCGCGCGCGCGTGTGTGTGTGTGTGGATCTTCGATGGCTCGGCTGGAAGGTAACAATAACAACGAGTATCCACGGTAGCGAGGGATTTTTCGCTTAAAGGAGAAATGTGTATTCGTAAAAATAATCGTGGGGCAAGGAACGGTTGTTAGAGGAAAGAGTGTCGAATCAATAAACGTAGAAACGAGAAGTCCGCGCATGGTTCCGCATTTTACAGATAAAAATGGCCGGAACAAGCGGCGTAAAGCTGTGCGTTACAGCTGACATACGATTGCCGTACGGTACGACTAATTATTCGCTTCGTCTCTTGGCCGTAGGCGTGTCCCCTCTCTCTCTCTCACTCTCTCTCTCTCTCTCTCACCCTGCCTTTCCGTTCTTTTTTCTTTTACTTCTTTTTTTTTTATTCCTCTCTCTCTCTCTCTCTCTCCCTCTCCCTCTCCCTCTCTCTGTCCCCCTCTCACCGCCTTTCTCGTATTCTTTTTCTCGTATGCCGAGTCCGACCTGCTTTGTCTGGTCGAGGCACGGCCGAGCGCGCAAAGGAGAGCGACGGAAGGAATTCTCCGCGAAGCGCACATTTCTCATACATTTTCTTCTTAAATTTCATGGGGCGGATTTTACGAGAACGGCGGCGGAGGGGGCATGTGTGGCAGCGGTGGCGGAGGCGGAGGCGGAGGTAGCGACGGTGACGGGAGGATGGGGGGGGCGGGCGGCTATCGAGCTTCGGATTTGCCTCCTCCCCGCTCGGCAATAGAGATATATGGATTCTGATTTCTCGATTCGGAAGAGAATCTCGGACCCGATATTCGGATAATACGGAGCGCCTCGCTGGTGTAAAGCCGCGTACGGGCGAGGGAGGGAGTGTGGTAGAGAGGGAGCCAATGCCGGGAGATAGGAAAGGAGAGGGCGAGAAAGAAAGAACGCTGGCAACGGCCAACGAGACGCAAGGGGAAATCCAAGTGTCGTTTATCGAGCGAACTCCTTCCCTCTTGGCTCTTTCTATCCTACGCTACCTCGCTCCGCTCCGCTCCCCCCTCCCCCGCCGCCCCATAGCTGACTTCTCACTCGCTCTCTCTTGTACAGCGCACGCACGGCCACACAGGCCTAGAAGAAAGAGAGACGGGCAGGCAGGCAGGCAGGCAGGCAGGCGAGGAGGCAGGCGGGGTGGTAGGGAGGGGGGACAGGCAAGCGGTGTTCCTTCCTCGGGCCCCGGCAGTGCCTTCTTTTCCTTTGTTTTCTAGGACATCTAGGCGCATAGAGAGAAAACGTGGCTCCGCTCACCTGCACTCTACATTGCCGAATTAGCATTTAATAATCGGGAATTCGCGAGGGTCGACCGGCGCTCGTCCTTCTCGCCGTTATTATTATTTTTTTCGTCGGAGGTGAGCGAGCGTCGGGCGAGGTCGCGCTCTCGGCCCTCTCGGCTTGAGAAACGCTAGAGAGAGCGAGGGAGTGCGTGCGTGAGTGAGAGAGAGAGAGAGAGAGAGAGAGAGAGAGAGAGACTAAGACAATGGAGGAGCGCTGAAAAAGACGGGGAGTAATTGGCAATTCGTCTTGATCGGTCGGGGCGTAATGGGAGTCTAGTGACGGGGACGTGAGCACATTCAACCGATCATCTTCCCATACGCAAATGATGTTCCTCTCTACCTGCTCCGAAAGACGCGCGAGGGGACGGGAGAGCAGCGCCTCCTTTTTTTCCTTCCCTCCGTCCCTCCCGCCAGCCCCTCGCCAGTTCCCCGTACTCCTCCCCACCCTCTCCCCCCTGGACGTCCTTCGTAGCGGCGAACGAGCCAAACTGGTTTTTGCGCGAGTGACTACTCGTGGTGGCCGCGCGGACGTCCCGCATTGTCGTGCTGGTTCTCCTATTAACGAGCACTTTTCTCGGCGACACTTTCTCGAGTCTGTTTAAGCGGGCCCGAGCCCCGGGACGTACGGAAATTACGCTCCAGGCCGTGCGACGGTCGCTCGATCGCTCGCTCGCTCGCTCGCTGAGAGACACGTACTTGGCCAGCAGGGGGGGTTGAATTGCGCACGGCAGAGAGGGTAGGTAGCGATGAGAGAAGGTCGGTAGGAAACGTTATTGCGTCGCGGCGACGGCGACGGCAACGGCAACGGCACGGCAACGGCAACGGCAACGGCGGCCGTGGCAGTGGCGGTGGCGGTGGCGGCAGCGGCGGCTAGAGGGGCGGGGGTCGGTGGGGAAGGAGTCGCTAGAGGGTAAGTCGACGACGAAGTCGAATGTGCGTCGCGGCGGGTTTGGCGGGGGGAGGGGCGCGCGAATGCACGGAAGAAGATGCGCGTCGCTCGGGTGCGCCAAGTTGAGAAGCGCTGGCTCGTTACTGGCAACCACACGTTGCGACCACTCCAATTCCAATTTACGAGCTTGTGCGCTCGCTACGCGCCCGACCCGACGATTCCTCAGCGAATTTTCAGGCGCTCCGCCGCGCAGCCCGTCCTTCCATCCCCCCGTCCTTTATCGCCAGGCCCGAAGGAGAGCGCCGACGCCCTCGGCCGACACAACTAGACGAGGAAGTTTTCAATTCGAGCTCAGGCCCTCGCCACCGCTCCCCTCCGCCGCCCACCACCCCAATAAACTCCCCCATCCCCCATCCCTCCTACAGAGCCCGCCACTCGCCTCCCCTCGCCGCCAAAGCTTAAAATATTCTTCTTCTTGCAGCGGTCGGGAGCGATTTCGCGCGGCCTCTCCTTTTCCCGTACGCTGTGTAGGTCATTCGGTTATTTATGGCCCGCGTTTGCACTGTCCCGCGCTCCTCGCGTCTTTTCTCGATCGGGGCAATGGGCGCGCGAACGCGTGCGTGCGTGCGTGCGTGCCTGCGTGCGTGTGTAAGAGCGACAGCGACATCGAGAGAGGAGAGAGAGAGAGAGAGAGAGAGAGAGAGAGAGAGAGAGACTGTGTGGCTCGAGGGCTTCTTTGCGAGGACTCGCTTTCGCGCGTCGTCTCCTCCGTACACACGGGACCTTCGTTAAGCCTCAGGGCCGAGGATCCGATCTAGCCACTGGCGAGACCGCTCCTTTCCGATCCCCGAGCCGGCGTCAAAATTCCTTCGTAACACCCATCCTGTCTCGCTGGCTGTCGATCCTGTCTTGCCGCTGCTGCTCCCCCGCGAGATCAGTCGCGCAGTTCCCTTGACGGCACGACGAGCCAGTCAGTCACGGCGCCTTCTCGTTCACACCCAAGCTGACACCCCCCCCCCTACCTGATCCCGATCCACCGACATCGCCCGTCCATTACAAGAACTCCTCGGAGGCTTTTATCGAGTATGGCCCTCTCGATGCCGATACGCTTCGTTCCGGTTCGCCGGTACTACCGAAATGAATACCCGCTGCATAATAAGACTGCGCCCGGGCGTTCCGGGCTCCGCTACTCGTGGCCTCGGGAGCCCGCTAACGAAACCCTATGTCATTACGAGAATGTCATTATTTCATTGGAGCGGTATCTGGCTCGACCGACGGCCAAATTCCCCGAGCTCGGGCTTTTCCAAATGCCCTCCGTCTCTCGCCGCCCCGCTCCGCCTCCCGCCTTTCCAATTCTCGAGGAGAGACAACTTTTACTGCGGCCAATTTTTATCGCCCAAATAAAACGGCCATACAGCAAATATCCAGAAGGCGGAACGTTGTTTATACGAAATCCTATGAATAATACAGCGAGAGAGGGAAGAAATATTTGCCTGGCATGCTGAGGCGCGACCCACCTCTTCGGCTCCCTCCCTCCCTCCGCCCCCCTCTCACTCTCTCTCACTCTCTTTCTCTCGCACTCTCTTTCTCTCTCACTCGCTCTTTCCGGTCGTATCCGTGCGCGCCGACGGGGTAGCGGATGGTGGACAGAAAAATGAACGAGGACTGAAAAAAAGAATGCCGGGGGAGAGGGACAGAGGCGGCAGAGATGGTCAGCAGTCGCTCGAGTCGCGCACACCGTTTGTATAGTCAAGTCTATAAAGGAGTGCTTTATTGATCTCGGGTTGTGCGCGCACTAGGATACGGATATAACGGCAGCGACTCTCTCTCTCTCTCTCTCTGTCTCTCTCTCTCTGTAGACCCCCCTACCCACCCTCCCCCCCGTACTCCGTGCACCGTGCCCAGAGAGCCCCCGATCACCCCCGACCCCCGATCCCATCGCTTGGCCGCCACCATGCGCCGCGCTTCCCTTTCCATTCTCTCACCCTCTCTCGCTCGCAGGCTCGTTTCCTGCATTTCGCAGCGACCGGCTCTCTCTCTCTCTCTCTCTCTCTCTCTCTCTCTCTCTCTCTCACTCTCTCTATTACTCGTCTTCCCGGTGGCCCAAGGACTCTATCCCCGACCCATTTCGATATATCGCACACAGGCAGCGCGAAGCTTTTCCAGCTACGCGATAGAGGATCGCTAATCGCCAAGGAATAGCTCGCTCGCTATATCGCCAGGGAACAAGAGATGCGCGCCTTGCCATTTTTTTTTCTCTCCCTCCGACGCTCCGTTCTCTTTTGCTCTTTGCCCGACCGGCTCTCTATCTCGCTCGCTCCCCCCACTCCCCCCCCCATTATCCTTCGGATTCTTCATTTTATGGCTTATTCCGCTGCTCCGCACGAGTACGGGCATTTGTTCTCTCTATGCTCTTAGCCAGCAAACACCATGCCCGTTAAATTCTAAATTCATGCTCCCCGTAGCCGAGGAGGAAGTTTTTAATGTCCCCGAGTCGATGCATACATAAGATTTTCGACTCGACATTAGATATAAGCGTTCGCCTTTCACGCTTGGCAATACATTATTTAACATACATTATTTACCGCGATGCGCTACTGGCTTCGGCTTTCTCGCCAATCAATTCCTATGCCGCGCTGCACGGCTTAACGAATCGTGTCGCTTAACGAACGACCGACTACGCTCAAATACATACTCTACGTGAATCATTCGATCAATTCGGCTTCGGCTTCAAGAACAAAAAAAAAAAAAAAAAAAAAAAAATGAGGTTACACCATACTTATGAGATGATGACGACGGCCGGCCGTACGTGTGCACTGTGCACAGTCGCTTGTCAACGCTTCCAGCCAATCGCCGCAGACTGCAACGACGCGCCTTGCATGCTTTACGCCAGTCTGGATATTAAAAAAACCATCCGACCAACGGAGATTTTTGGTTCAGCTGCAGGAAGCGGCGGGGCGTTAGGTAGTAGCATCCGAAAGCCTCTCTGTATGAGCGCTCGGGCGAAAGAGGTCATTCGGTGCGCGACACGAGCCAGGAAAAGCGAAATATAATATATTTTCTACTTAACCTTAAGCTTGTAACTTTTCCTCGCTCGTAAAGTAAGCGCCGCCGGTGCATCGATCGGCGGGTCGCGCGAACGATTCGGCGAGGGTTGGGGGGGGGAGACCCTAAGCTCCAGAGAAAGAGAGAGAGAGGGGGGGGGGGGGTTAATGGATCGGCTGCCGAATGTAAGAGTTATCTTGGAAAAGAGAGTTGTAAAATGGGAGGCTCGTTGTCAAATGGGTGACTCGTCTTCTATCCGTACCCCTCCCCCGGCCTCCCCCCCATTCCCCATCAAGATCGATCGACAACGAGCTCTCGACGGAGCTTCGAGCGTAGTAGCTCTAGCGGCACTCGGGTGACTCCAATCAGCTAAATACGAAAAATTGGCCTGTCTGTCCGTCAATATCGCGGGGGCCCGGGAGGAGGGAAGAGGAGCGTCAGCCGCAGTCGGTAAATGCACTCGGTGCCGGGAGCGTATACCGACTCGGAGGTAATATATATTTCGGCTTTAGCGTAGCCCTGCAGCCGCTGCTTACGCGCTCTTCCCGAAACGTCGGCTTGTCCAGGGGCCCGAGCGGCCCCCGTTCCCCACCACCACTGGCGGCGGTATCCTCTCACCCCCGAGCCGGTCTTATGCACCGGCCGGGGAACTCCTTGCCGCCGCGATTATCTCCTGTCCGATCGTCCGTCCGTGTTCGTGCGTTTGCGTGTGCCTCTGCGTGCTCGGTAAGCGCGCGTTACGCCGAGACGATGCTCGCGCCCTCCTCGGGACCTTCGCGGGATGCCATTTTATTTTTGGGGGCTCGCGTCGATTGGTGTCGCCGAACGGGCTCCAATGCAGCCGTCGCCGTCGCCGTCGCCGTCGCCATCGCCATCGCCACCGTCGCTTCGAGATGCCGTCGCCGCTATTTATCGGCTCGCGCAATTGGCCGATCAAAGGCGGTGGTCGGCAGGAAGGGTCGACAAAGGATCCCGGCCACTAGTCGGTTCCCGCAGGGATGGGAGGGGTAGCTTAGGTGCCCCTGCCTGCTCTGGCACGAGCGGTAATTGACAATTGCTAAAGGGCGAAGAAGCCACTACTCTACCTACGGCGAGAGAGCGAGGGGATACACAGAGAGAGAGAGAGAGAGAGAGAGAGAGAGAGAGAGAGACGGAGAGAGACGAAGAGAGACGGAGGGACAGTCGTAATGAAAGAGCCAGCTGAGGAGGAATCGGACGTTAACGCGGGCGCATGCGCACCTGTCGCCACGGATTCTCGGTCAATCTAGAGCGAGAGAGGCGGAGAATGGCGCGAGTACTCGACAAGTGTAGGCGACGAGGAGCCGTGAGGAGGCTGACGTCACGTCGGCTCGACGACGTTAGCGTCGATGCAGCGTAGAGCCGCCGAGCCACCTCTGATATTGACACGATTAACTTTTTGCTCCTACCTCGGCAAGGACTAAAATTTCGTTAGCGCGCTATTTCTTAGCGCGAGCTCGCTGACATTTCCGAGCTATTTTTCAGCAAAAACTCCGTCGTCGGCTTAGTTGAGGTGAATGGCGGCGGAGGCGGCCGCGGGGTCCGATGATGAGAGGGTAGGAAGGAGGGCGGGGGACAACGGATAAAAAAGCGACTGCGCTCTCACGGGCAGCGGCGACCAGTAATTGTCGCACTTAATGACATCGCGTGTAGCCTCCGAATCACATAACCTCCTTTCGATATACAAGTGTATATATACATATATATATATATATCAGTTCGTAACGAGTTTCCTATCTCATTCGTTGTGAAAGGCCTAATAAAATCGGACTTTTTTTTTTTTTACATCATTTTCATGATCTTAGCGAGGGAAAATGAATGCATGCGTATGGGCACAATGCGGCCGACAATATTTCGCTCATCCTGACGATTAATCGATAAAACGATCTCTCAGTTAGCTGAGTGATGATGGCTGCCTGGAGGTCGAGGTAGCGGGGACAAAGAAATAGAAAAAGTTTTGATCTCCGGATTTGTACGAGGTGGGGTGGGGTGGGTTGCGTATGTAGGACTCGTGGAAGGAAAAGCCTGGGAAAGCGGACAAGGGGGTCTCGGATCAATCGACTAAATGGAAACGCGTGTCCGATTGTAGGCCTATTGGGTAAACGTAAGTAGCCGTACACAGAGAACAGTGTTATAATGGATCTAAATGGGACTTTGCAAGTCGCTCAATAGGTAATTTCAATCACTTAAGGTTAAAAATAAAATTTGATTTAACGATTTGACAGGGTTGCGCGAGGGCTATAGCTTTTATTGTATTACTGCGCCGTGAAATGCTTCGCGATTAAAGCTCCCGGCTACGGTAATAGCTAAGGTAATAATAAAGGCTGCCGAAGAGAAGTAGAATAAGATGGAAAGGGTGGATGAGGAGGAGGAGGAGGAGAGGGAAGGTCGGACCTTCCGGCGCATCGATAAAGAGAGTCCAAGTGTAAGGTCCGTACACGGTGATAAAAATTTTGAATGAAAAGACCCGGAAGGATCCAAAAGGTATGCGCGCTCGCCCAATGCTTCGCATGTACGCTAATGTACGTAAGGCTTAGCGTGTACTGGTACACGGTACGCACGTGCTCACTAGTCTCGAAGGAGGTCGCGTATAAGCGTGAATAGCATCGATTTTCGGAGAGCATTTCCGAGTCACGCGTCCCTTACCCCGCCGAACCGCTCGCTCAGCCCAACGACTTTCGAGCTCGAGACGCCTCGATCGCTCCGCGATACGAGGGAACATTAAGATCGAATCCTGCAGGGGCGGCTAAGCCGTAGACCTCAAATGCCGAGCCCTATCCCCTTCAGGATGAGTAAAATCGGTGATCACGCATCGATGATCGATGAACGAGCGCAAATCTTTAAAGGATCGATCCGTTGTGGGATTGGATGCCTATGTCTTTAACGAGCTCGGGTCAACCTGTGCGGGGTGAATAACGGCTAAGAAAAGGATGGAAGGGGAGGAGCGGGTTCCGGCGAGTCAGGTCGTAAAAGGGACGAGGAACGGGGTGGCGGCACGTGGATTCGAAAGCTGCGGACGAGCGTTAAGGGCAGTCGAGGCCTCGGCTCTTTAATCTCCTGCGTGGCGGTGGTGTGACCATTGGCCGAGGAAGTCAGGAAGGCAGGAAGGCAAGGAAGGAAGGAAGGAAGGAAGGAAGGCCTCTTCTCGGCGAGTAGCGAATCCGGCCGATCTCTAGGAGACTCGTGCGCTGGGGAATAAAAAAGAAACGGCTCGTGAAGCGAGAGACGGGGGCGGGTAATCGAGACGAGGAGTGATGACGACGAGGTCGGAGGAGAGCCGGGCGAGCGCCCGAGCGCTTAAGAGCAGCGACGAAAGCGAGGAAATTAAAAAGAAAGAGAGGGGAGCGCGCGCCCGGACAAAAAGCGGCGGTCATTATAAAAAAGAGCGCGGCAGCGTTGGCTGAGGGGAATTTTTTCGTCAGGTATGGCGCACGGAGTGCTCGAGTGGTTCATCGGTTTACAAGGGAGGGGGGGTTAGTGTTGCTGCTACTGCTGCTGCTGTTGCTGCTGCTGTTGCTGCTGCTATTGTTGTTGATGACGAGGATTATAACGACGAGGACGACGACCAGAACGACGACCAGGACGACGACAAGGGAATCGCGAGGTAGAGAATTGCGGGGCTGAAATCGACGAGAAGAAGAGCGTTGGCCGCGGGACCGACACGCGACATCGTGGACAGAAGGCCCAGACCGTCGGCAGTTGGGACCTCGCAGCTGAGCGTAGTTAGACACCGCGTCTTGGGATGTCGACCGTGGCTTCGTCGGCTTCGTTATTGGTGGCTGGCTATATAGTTAAGGCAGCAGCGGCAGCGGCAGCGGCGGCGGCGGCGGCGGTGGCGGCGGTGGCGGCGGCGGCACTCGTTAGCGCGCGCCTCGGTGCTGGCGCACCAGAACCTCAGTTGTCGGCGAGCCGAGCCCAAGTTGAGACCGATTCTCGTTTCTACGCTTGCCCCTTCGCCCCCAGCCACGCACGCACACAGGCAGGCACGTTCCATACTTTACGTAAACTCGTAATACGTATACGCGAATAGAGACATACAAGTGTGTAAGGACGAGTGTGCGCGGGACGGGAAGGAAGGAGAGCGTCGGCGGCGGTGGCGGCGCCTCTTTTCACGTAGCGCCGTAACGCTGTGCCTGGCGGCGGGGAGTGGAGAAGCTGGGGGCAGAGAGAGAGAGAGAGAGAGAGAGAGAGAGAGAGAGAGAGAGAGGAGAAAGGACGCCGCGCACATCCCAAAGCAGACTCGTTGTGACGTCAGTGCACCGTCGTCGCCGATATCGAGCGCCACCCGAGCGGCTCTTTGTGCGCGCGCGCCCGCGTCGCGTTATGTGCACGAGTTTCCGGCGGTGAGTGTGTGTGGGCCCGAGGGCCGTGTGCCGAGATCGGGCTGACTCTGCCGCTAAGGAGTGCAGGAGTCGCTGCCGCCAAAGGAGAATATAAGGTGTTGCTGGAGTAGGAGGTGGAGGAACAGGAGAAGGAGGAAGATTCCGCTACGCGTGAACCTTCCACGTGAGTCTCTCGTTCTTGTTAGGCCTGCATGGGGAAGCGACCTCGGAAGCTCGGGGCTTTTCCTGCCCCTTCCTCCCGGACGTGTTGCCGCTGCCGCTGCCACTATTGCCACCGCCGCTGCTCCTACCGAATGCCGGCGACTCCCGTGTCTTCTCCCCCCCCCCCATCCAGCCGTCAGCTCGTCCCCCTTGCGCTCGCCGAAAGCGAAAAGAAGCTGGAGACGCTGCTGTTGGGGCGAGGAGCGCATTCGGGCCTCTCGCTTACCGCCTCGTCCTTTCGCCGGTATTCGGCTCGCTTCCCTGACTCTCTCTTCCCCCTCTTCGACGGCCCATTGCTTCCTTCCTTCATTTCTTCCTTCGTTCGTTTCTTCGATCTTTCCATCGTTGCTTCGTAGCTTCGTTGGTTCGTAGCTTCGTTGGTTCGTTCGTTGGTTCGTTCGTTCGTTCGTTCGTTCGTTCGTTCGTTCGTTCGTTCATCCATTCGTCCGTCCGTCCGTCCGTCCCTTGGCCCGATGCCGACAAACTCGTATAAGGCCTGCGTATTCAGCTGCTCCGGAGGTCTTGAATTTATAAGAATCCCGACGTCAGACCAAACTTGCATGCCTCCATCTTCTCCCTCTCCGGCGAACCTACCGGTCCTCCTCTCCCTTCCACTCCATACACTTCTTATTTCTTTTCTCCTCCGACTTTACATTCGCTGATTAATGCTCCTCCACCGCCACCATTCCCTTCCTTCCTTCCTTCCTTCCTACCTACCTACCTACCTACCTACCTACCTACCTACCTACCTACCTACCTACCTACCTACCTACCTACGTGCCGTCCTTCCTTCTTTATCTTGTAGTTGCTCACCAGTTTGCAAGCTCTCCTCGTTTCCATCAAACTTCGACTCGTACCGATTCTCAGTCCCCCTCCACCCATCTCCCCCCCATCTCTCTCTCTCACTAACTCGACGCTCCTCTCCGACGCTCCGTTTATCATATGCCGATATAAGACTTCGCAGCAGCTGCCACCAGACGCATGTCGCTCCGACTCGCCCCGACTCGCCCCGACTCCCGCCCCTACTAGACCTTTCCCGACACGACAAATTCTCCGGTCGTTCCGCTCGCTTTCCAACTACTTTTTCCGTGCCTCTCCTTCTACCATCACGATTCCACGGACCATTATTTCTCCTCCCGCGAGGGGCCGTCCGCTCGGCTTTTTCCTCCGACTGACCGGCGCTTTTGTGCACTGCCAGAGCCAACTCTCTCAACTAATTATTCGCATTTTTCTTAGCCTGCCCTCTCCCCCCCCCCGGCACCTCTTTTCCCTCAGCCGACGTCGCCTTGAAATATACTCCGACCGCTGCTATCCCGTTTCTTTATCCAGCCCGCTGCCTATCTGACAGCATCGTGCCTCAAGAGGAAACTTTAGTCAGATTAATCATTGCTAAATATAATATTGTTCTGGCGCGCGGGCCCAGACTCTCCAAAGACAATTACCAGACTTTTAATATCAATATCCTCTGCCCTTCTATCCCTGAAGCCACAGCACACGCTCGCTCCACGCACGAGCGAGCCAAACCCCCTCCCCCCCCCCAATTTCCGCGATAGTGACTCTAAAGCGATTTCGGGACGAAAATCATTTTACCGACTCGAGCCCTAACCTAATGGCACGAGATTCCCTCGGTCCCTCCACTCATCTTCTTCAGGCTCTATTGAAAAGATCGTCGGTGTCGGTCGGGCGTATGTATGGGGGTGGGGATGGGAGGTTCGAGAGGTAGCGCAGCGAAAGTATAATACTACTGCTTTAAATCCAATTTCGATTTAGATTTAGTTGCTTTTTGCCAGCTATAAATTCTTCAAATCTCTACGTCATTAAAGTTTTAGCACGACTGCCACGATAAAACCGCTACTAATGACGAGCATTCCTGTCACTTGCCACGTTCGAATCATTCGGAAACGCAGAAAACTCGGGGCTCTTAAAAAAAAAAAAAAAAAAAAAAAAAAAGAAGAAGAAAAAGAAAAGCAAGTCGACTTTAAGGCTGTCGTAAAGCCCGTATTGTAAAATATTTTATAAAGCTAGAGACGCCTTGACCATGATTGCCACCGCATTTCTTACCGAGTCCATGGAATCGGCTATCGTAACTTCCTACATGTATACGAGTTACATACTTATTCTCTTTTTGCCTATACCGTTGTGAACGGGAAGGTAAATATTTATCGCGACGCTAACAAAGCATAAAAATCTAAATTACGAAGCGAAAGGCATTATTGATCGTTTCGGTAAAAATCCGACAATCCATAGTGTTATTGAAGGAAGAAAGGAAGGAAGGAAGGAAGGAAGGAAGGAAAAAAAGAAGTGGTAGTAGAAGGAGAAGAAGGAGAAGGAGGAGGAGAAGAAGAAAGAAAAGAAAGAAAAGAAAAAAAAAAAAGAGAGAAAAAGGCAAAAGAAGGAAGATATAATCGCTCGTCGATCGGAATCTGCTGATTCGATCGAGCGTTTCGTTGTTTCAGCAAAATATTTTGACTGTCGGTAAAAATGTTATTATTCTTATAAATACCGTGTACATAAAGTATGTGCGAATGGCCGTTTTATTAAAAATAGATTGTTAATTCTTACCATTAACGTTTAACGGCCCATGAATTAGTTGGCTCGTATAAATGAGAATATGAAATAAAAATTAACCTACATGCTCCGAGTTTGCGTAAAAAAAAAAAAAAAAGCCGAGCGAATGATATTTTCAATATTAAAAACGGTTAATTGATGCACGTGGCCCGTGAAAACGAGATTAGATTACTGGAGCGTAAATCCCTAAATCGGCTAATGAAGTCGTTTCATATTTTCATTCTCGGTGCTTCCCATTCCTTTGCCATTGCAAACTTCATACAAATTACACTGTATTCTACAAAATCGCTTTATTAAATCTACTCGCGCTTATTCGCCGTAGTCGCAATGCGTTCCTCCTTCGAGTACGTCGCGGCGCATGCAAGAGCGTAAAATTTCAGTTTTTTTTTTTTTTTTTTTCCTTTTCTTTTTTCCCTCACCTTTAGAAGAAATCAAGTTTTATTATGTTTATCGGTAGTGAGCGAAGCGAGCGAGCGAGCGAGTGAGCGAGCGGTGAGGTGCAGAAAGAAAAAATGCAATTATTTGTGTCAATGTCAAGAATAGGAAAGATGTCTTGAGGCTTCTTCTTATTATAGAGAGAAGATGGCTTTAATTAACCAACCAACCTCTTTATATATCCGTGTGCGTGTTTCTCTATTCTTAAGGTATATTAGGTATATTAATAATGACTGTGGAGAGAGACGCGCTTTAAGCGAAGAGCAGCAGTGAAGGGCACGAAAGATTAACTGAATAATGTAGGGCCTCCGAGGTGAGATTAAGAGACGAGAGACGAGAGACGACGACGACGACACGCGGTGTCTCATCTCAGTCACCGACTCGTATTTGCTCGCATTGCCGTATGTATTGCTCGGGATAGATCGCGTCCAGTAATGCGCCCGTGAACATTATCAAATTGCTCGGCTCGATCGCGTTAACGTCGCCGCTCTTAATTGAGAATAAATGATAAACAGGGTTCTCGATCAGAGCGACGTAGCGCGCGTAAAAATAATCGGCCGAACGTAATGTAATATGTGATGCACGGCGGGCTTATGTATGGAGCTTGGCCCCTCAGCGACCTGGGCGGCGGCCGCGGCGGCCGGTGCTACCGAGCATTGTGCCGTTGTTTTTTTTTATGTTTTTTTTTATTTTATTATTATTATTCTTATTTTTATTTCTACGGAGCCCGGATGTTTGATCAATGCACCACCGCCGCCACCACCATCACCACCGCCACCGCCACCGCCACCACCACCACCACCCTCCCTCTCCCCCGCACCCGCCCCAGGTATAAGCGAATGTACTTAATGTCCGTAACGAGCGGTAAGGCGATCCGACAGCCAGCAGCAGGTGTTAATAGAGCATGACGTGTCCGAAAACTAATGACTCGAATTTCCCTCGCGCCACTGTCCTCGGCAACCCCCTCCGCCTCCAATACCCTATACCCTTCCCTACCCTTCCCTATCCTTCCCTAACCCAAGGCTCTGCCCGTAGGCCAAGCCCGGAATTAGTCCGGAAAGTGCAAACACGGAGAAGGCCGCTTCCGCCGTGGTATGGTAGCTTCTATGGAGCCACCAAGTCAGTCAACTCGAGAGCATCCTGATCACGGAAACTCCTCCCTCGCTCGAGGAGGAGGTTCCTTCGACTCCTTGACAGCCGAACCGACGATTCTCTCTCTCTCTCTCTCTCTCTCTCTCGCGCGCGCGCGCGCTCTCTCGGATCTACCTCTGCTCTCGATCGGCGGCGACCTTGGCCCCTTTACCGTCCTATAATGCATTATTATTATCGAGCTTTATAATTCGCGCAAGCTCACCAACCGCATATTAAGCGCACGTTTACCTCGTTTTATATGATTTTTTTCTCTTTTCTTTTTCAGGTGAGAACGCTGCTGCTTACTTGGTGATGTAATGCACGCGGAGAGTAAGCGTGAGCGCTCCGATGCGAAAGCAGTGCCCGTGAGTACTGTCGCAACTCATTTTAACTCGTACAATAAATAAGGCTCGAGGTGCTTTTTTACACACACACCCTCCCTCCTACCCTCCCTCATACCCTTCCATTCCCCTATACGCCGCCCTTCCCCTCCGCCCACCTTCACCGCCCCTTATTCCATCTCCATTGGCTTTGAATCTTGCGTTCTCTTTGCAAACGCCTCGGGCAGCTGCTCCCATTACTGTAAATTAATTGGCGCTTCGAATTAATTTGATTAATTTCGCATAGCGAGCGATTGTGGCCTTCGCCCAGCAGCCGTAGCCGCAGCCGCAGCAGCAGCAGCAGCAGCAACGACTGCGGCGGCGGCGGCGACGGCGGCGGCAGCGGCGGCGGCTCGAACCAGCTTTAAACAATTAATCCTATCCGTTTAAAAGAAATTATTTATTCATGCCAAACGCTCGTCGCGATCGACACACGGTGATTTATTTGCACAATGACAGGTCTAAAAGCTAATGCTGCGCTCATTCGCCGCTCTCAAATAAGCTTACGGCAAACAAGAACGTGCATCCAGGGACGCACATCGCCATTATTCAAAGAAAAAGTAAAGGGTTTTTTTTTCGTGATTCGAAAAACCATCGCGAAATAAATCGCTTGCACGCAATTAATTAATTAATTAATTAATTAATAATCGTTTCTCATCCTTTCCGTTCCTCCCCTATTTCGTTGTCGTATTCCCTCCTCCCTTTGCATTTCCATAGATCGCGGCAAGCGCATCCTCGACTTATTTGTAAATCCTTCATTTGCTTCGATTTGTTTATTGGACGTTTTTATTCGAAAGGAAAGTCGGGAGTGACGACATTGACTGATAAAGTATATTTCGCTCCTTAGCACCCACGCACGCGTATTTTAGTAACTACTAAACGATATTTTATATATAATTAATTATTTTATTATATTACCCGTATTAATTTATTACGTTTATATAACTGACGTTTATTGATATTCATACATATGTCATGTGTCAGAAATATCGGAATTTAACTTTGGCGCCTGATTTCTCTCTCACTCTCTATCTTTTCTATTACTTATTAAGTGAATATCAGGTAGAAGGATCGTTAATTGAAGAATTATTTCTTCTATTATCAAATATCACTATCCTTATTTATTATACTATCATAATAAAATAATGATAGCTTTTTTATTTCTCAGGAGTCATTATTGGAGGAGTAATTTTGATTTTTATAAGCGTCTACATGTTTTATAAATGTGCATTCATTAGGTAGGAAAATTCTTTTTTTTTCTTTTTCTTTCTTTTTCTTTCTTCAATTTCTATTTATTTTGAATATAAGTTTGTTGATGTTTCATCTTTTTATCAATCCTCTCATCGCGTAGAAAACATTACACTTGTTGTTCATGTTTTAATTAAAAAAAAAAAAACTTTAAATGATATCAACTATAAGTGTTTAATTAAATTAAATTAAATTAATTATATGCTGGAGCTTTAAAAATCTAACAATTATCAGCTGCTAGTGTCGAGAGCTTTGATAAATTGCTTAAATTTCATTACCAAGTTAAATGGAATTTAAAATACATAACACCGCTCCGCTCAAAAACACTTTTTCTGATTTTGCTAGATATTAATAACGATTTTTTAATTACCACTAGCATTAAACTGATACTATTACTTAATTACGTATCAGCAGATGAATTATTTCACACTATACGGTATTTTTTTAAATACCCTAATTTACGTGTTATGCGTACACTAGCGCGCTTGAGCGTATGCATTCGTGGCAGGTGGGACGGGGGCGGGGGGGAGGGCGCGCCGTGCGTTTAATTAAAATTGGTGACAAGCAATGTTGACAAATTAAAAGACATCTGATTTCACGATAGTTAATTAATTCAATCTCTGCATTATTTTTCAGTTAATGATAACTATAATCAAAGTTTCAATTAGTAATTAATTATATTCCTTCGGCATTAAAAAAATGACTCGATACAATAAAGTTACGATCTATAAATATTTTCTAATTGAATGTATTAAAGCGAATTGACAAGTATTTCAGCGCAGCTCAATAAATGCTTTTCTGCTTCAATTACCTACACTTTACCTTAAGTTACGGTAACTCGTAGTAACTCTATTACGCGTGCATTGAAAACTTACATATTCATTTATTATAATTTCGTTTCGTAAAATTCTATTAAATAACATTTACGGAATTTGGTAAAATGAGTTTTCTATAGCATTCATTCAGTAAGATAAATTTGCTTGCAGTTCAACGTGTACTTATATTAAATTCGAGGCGTTAATAATTTATGAGAGGACGTTTAATTAACAAGATAATTTCTTTAAATAACAAACAGATGAAAATTTAAAGCAGTTAGAATCAACGAAAGGGAAATATAATGTTTAAACACATGATAGTCGACACCTTTACTACTATTATAATACAAGATTTGGTATGTTTATTTATGGATTTTGAGCATATTTGTACTCCGATAAGAATAGGAACTCCAATAAAAAAAAAAAAAAAATTGCAGTTACGAATGAATATTCAGAATTTTTTATGAACATCATATTCGGGCATACAACAGATTGATTTGTGACATTAAAGCATAATATAATAATAATTGAATAGAAGAACAAGGATAAACGAAGGACGGCATTATTCTACGTGGAAGAATGAATGAAGGGAGCTGATTCGGAAATAAACGAGTCAAAAGAGGCATCCATTTTCTCTCGTAGAGGCTCTTTCTCTGGGAGCATCTTCGGAGTAGGAGCACACTGCGTATACGAGTTCACGTAGAATAGTCGGACGCGAATAAAGAGAGTGAGAGAGAGAGAGAGAGGGAGAGGGCAGATATATTTCCGAGCGTGACGCACCTTGGCCAATGGGTTCGGCTCTTTTGCCGAGTTCTCGGACCTCAGGGGCAGAGAGGAGCGACGATGGGTCGGGATCGGGGTGAAGGGTGAGGGGGGGGGCGCAGCGCCCGGGCAAATGTATATAAGAGGCGTCGAGTGAGAAAATGGTAGCGACTGGGTGAGACCTGGGAGGGATGAGGCGAGGGTGTTACATGGAGTAGTATCTTTGTCGGCCAGAGGCGAGAAAGGAGTGCGAAAGACAGTCTAGCAATAGTCACTGGTGACTAGGCGGACTCCTCACAGCCGTTAGATTTGGAAGAATCGCGAGGACTGGATTGGCGGGAGGGGGTACGTCGGTTATCCTACCGTGGAACGCTGAATGACAAAAGCCGAATAGACGTTTAGTCAGGAAGGGTGGCGGGTTGGGGGAGGGGGACAATAATTTCGAAGATGACTACGGATCTCGTTCGACGATCTATGCAGGGCGGAAGAGACGGAGATATATCGAGGAAGAAAAAAGATCAGCAGGAAAGAATCCCGATGGCGAAGGGGAAATCAGCTGTCAATAGCCGGTGGCAATGCGGGCAAGGAGTATAAGGGGGGAGGGGGGGGAGGGGAGACGGAAATCTAAGACGGGAGCCCGGTGCGTCGAGGTACGTAGTCGCATGTAAGCGAGCGTTCGTCGAAAAAAGTCGACGAAATCCGGTCGGCGTCGGAAAACGAGGGGGAGGCCAAGTCGTGGAATGCGAAAGACCGGGATGTCGGGCAGCGCGGTGGGGGGAGTCGTAAGGGAGGGGGCGGCGGCGGCAGCGGCAGCAGCGACCCTCAGGCAAAATGGATGAGGTCTCGCAAGTATGGGAAAATGCAGCGCGCAAACGTGGTCACGCACACGCGCGGGGCTTCGTCTCCTCGGACGTACCGAAGAATCTCCTTCGTCCCCAGAACCCCCTCGTCCCCCGTCCCCCGTCCACCGTCCACCGTCCCGTCGCAGTCTTACGGCCATTCTGACACTCGCCGCTTAATTTACGGTGGCGCGAGTGCGCACGCTCTCTCTCTCTCTCTCTCTTCTCGCGCGCGCGCGCGCCCTCCCCCTCCGTGGTGATGCGAGGGGAGCCACCGCTGGTCGTCCTCGCGCGAGCCCGGACGACGCCGTAGCCCCAAGCTTTTCGGCCAGTGATTATTAGCCTTGCCCTGTCCCCGCCCGCCCCTCCGCCTCGCGCCCACCGCTCGCGATCTCCGAGATCCGACGACGAGCGGAGCCTCGCGCGTCTCTCCAAGGCCTAATAATGTCCAAAGCAAAGCACTGTCAGCGATCTCCGTCCCTTCCTCGTCCTTTAACAAATGACAATAATAATCGGCCGATAATCCCCCCCCCCCCCCCCCGAGATGGCTTCGCATTCCTGGCTGCCGCACGATTACTCGGGCCCGAGTTAACAAGCGAATTCTCGCCTTCCGGTACCTCCGACCATTTAAATCCAATATAACTTAAAGCTCCCAAGCTTCCAAAGTTATTGTAATTAAACTCCCGGAAACAGCAACGTTGCAATTAATGCCCATTTGTAGATGTTTACGTATGCGCGGGCCCGCGCGCACACACACTACGCGCCCCTATGCAAATACGCGCACGATAAAGAATGGTAGATTTAAAATTCTTACGCGCCGGCAATTTTCATTTATTTCCCTCTGCATTAAGTGCCCATGCATATTAAATCTTCACTAGCTGTACTGTTAGCTGCATAAATGGCATTACATTGCCATAATCGTAGATCGACATGGTCCCTTGCATATTCGAGCCACGGGATTATTTATTAAAATAATACTACTCTCACACCGCCCTCCTCCACCCGCGTCGCGACTCTTCTTACACTTCTCCACCCTTTTTTTCGTATCTTCCCCAGAAGTTGGCTAATACATTTTCTTTCCCTTCTATAATCAACGGTGAATCATCTTTTCACTCGGTAAATATTTGCCGTGAAGGAAGGAAGTCTTAGTTATATCGAAGTCACATGTAAATAGAAACATGTCGGCTTCGGTGCAATTCAATAAGTTCCACGCGACCTATGAATAATACATTCACATAATAATTGTACCGATTCGTACTCTTACTCTTTCTATGCATCAAGTCCTTCCTTTAAAGGGTTAGAGAGTATTTTGGTATAGAGGTGGGTAAAGTGTTGTCGGTCGGGCTTCGTCAGCGTGATTTTCTTTTACGTTGGCGCCACTTGAAGTTTCGTATCCTTTTCTGAATTTACGCTTTCCAGCCGAGTTATGCCAAACACTCCCTTGATTATTTAATTCCTCGAGCACCGGATAAAGAAGCCGGTGCATTAATTTCATAATCAGATACTTAATTAAAAAGCGATGCGATCGATTTATATTCGCGTAGGCGTCTCGAGTGATTAAAGAGAGAGAGAGAGAGAGAGAGTAGAGTAGTCGTGTGGCTGTGCACTTGGTCGTCGCTCTCCGACGCCGCTCTCCGACGCCGAGTTTCCGCCACGTCAATGGCAGGAAAAGCAATGAAAATAATTTGTTTCCCTTACAAAATTTAATCATCGAGTCTCTGAAGATTTTTAGTCGCGTCGTTCCTGCGAGTCGCTCACGAGCTTCATTCCTAGCATTTATTACAGCGACGAGTCTTCTCCCCGTTTCCAATAAACGGAATAACTCAAAGTATTAATTAACTAAGTAATTCGGGTGTTTACGTTTTCCTAGAGCAGGCAGCCTCGTCTTTTCGTTTAAGCTTTTAAATATTCATTGGCCGATTACGTTCGTTCCCGGTCCCGAGTACGCGGCCAATCCAATAAGTTTATTATTCTTATTCGCCGTTCGATCGGCTCTTGGATTTCGGGGAATTCGTCCGACTCGACGTTCCTCTGCCCGATCAGCGGGGGGAATCAGGGGAGCTTTTTCGGCAGACCAACGAGACCTTCGCCTCTCGGGGGGAAATATTCCTCTTCCAAGTTGCTTTGGTTGAACGCGGTTGAATGAGGAAACGAGGCCAAGTCATGGAGAAATACGTAAAATAATGACATATTTAATCATTACGAAGCCGAGGTGTCGCAGCATCCTCCCCTTCCCCGTTCCCTTGATACGCTCAAAATATCCCTGTACGTGTATACGTCGTGCCGTGGATAAAAAAAAAAAAATACATTGCATTACGGTTAAGTGCGTTACGGCCTTTTGCCGGGATGAGCCGAATAGAACGATGCTAAAGAAAAAGGTTGGAAGCGGTGGTGGCGGTGGTGGTGGTGGTGGTGGTGGTGGCGATGGTGGTGGTGGCGATGGTGGTGGTGGTAGTGGAGGCCGTCCTCTCGCTCGCGGCCAAGTGCTACAGAATAAATTATGCAAAAAGACTGAAATAAGGTTGAAAGAAGACGGAGCGGCGGACCGCGGTTGGAAGCGGTAATGCGGGGGAGGGGCGGAGGAGGGACCGGGGGGGGGAGAAAAGACAGACAGGGACCCAGGCCGGGGCTCTGTGACATGGCGCAGCGCATTTTTCATTGTTAGAGGATGGCAGGAAAGGGCATACGCCATAGTTGCCATGGAAAATAATAACCGATAACCGCAATAAAGTAAAAAAAAAAACAGTTCTCGTGGCGTAGAAACGATGCCTCCGCGTGGCCTTCGTTCAGTGTAGGTGCACGCGGCCAGACGAGGGCCTACTCACCGTGTGTGCCTTTATACGTTATTCCGAATGCTCCCCCTCCCCCATCCCCCGAGCTAATCTGCCTGCGCGAAACCTGCGTGTTTGTCGTTGCAGGCGAGGGAAGGGCGCGAAAGGAAAAATCGGGAGGATAGCGCCTCCTCGGGTTCGCCTCGGGTCACGTAATTGACGGAATTACGATTCCGAGCGCACGAGGTTATTGGGGGGAAGAGCGTCGGAGGAGAGCGGACGAGTTGTCATCTGTATTATTCTTCGTCTTCTTGTACCTCGTTCCCGCGTACGAGGCAACGAACCGCTGCCGCTGCCGCTGCCGTCGAAGCCGCCACCGACGCCGCCATCGCCGGATGCAATAGTACAAAAGGACGCGGAGGAGGTAATCGGCGGAGCTCTCGACGTTCTTAACAGGTGCAATGGCCGGGCGACGACAAAGCTTCCCGGTGCACGTAAGACGTCTGCGGCAGCGGCGGCCGCAGCGACGTCGGTTCCGTCGTTGTTAGCGTGCGCGCAGGGGCGAAGAGGATGAGTCGGATTGATGCGGGAGGGTGGGGAGGAGGGGGCGGGCAGAGAGGAGAGGAGGCGCAGTTAGCGTAGCAGAGCGAACGGTACCGCCAGCCGACGATGGCTTCGTTAGCAATGGCCGAGAGCGGCGTCGGGGCCACGCATCGAGAATCGAGAATGAAGTCGAGCAGCCGCACCATTTTCTCGACTCTCTCTCTCTCTCTCTCTCTATCTGTCTGTTTGAAGAATCCGCCTGCACTTCATCGTCGCAGCCTTTCTCTTTTTTTCTCTTCGCGGGAGCACTTTTTCTCTTCCCGGCGTACATGTCCTCCTCGGTCTGCTTCCCCTATCAGCGTTAGGTTACGACGACGACGACGACGACGATGACGACGACGACGACGACGAGTAGGAGGAGGAGGAGGATGAGGAGGATTACGTCGGCTCCATATTTTGTCGCTCGGGTGGACGACGAGTCAATTGGGCGCGCGCGTGATCGTCGAAAAGCTAAGCGGCGGCAATACTCTGTCCCCGACGACGTAACCAGAGGGAGCGGGACGACTCATCGAGGTCGGTCAGGTCTCGCGTAAAAGTATGCGAGCCTCGCGTGACCGACGGCCTCGAGTAATTGTCGGATTCCCAATTCGCAGGCCCGATAAAGTCGCGCGTATCTCGAGCCGGCCAAGGACGACTAGCGCGGCTCGGGAGCGCAGCCGACCTTGGACACTTTGTCTAGGTTCGCTCAGGTAGATTCTCCGGTAGGTACATCCTTTTTGATCGAGTCTGCTCCTGTCCCGGTCGTCGACGTGGCGCGATCCGTTTAACCGAGCCGAGGAGGGCATGGGATAGCAGCATTGGGAGCGATGAGGCGTGTGCGGGGGCAGAAGACCGGAGCCTCGGGCCACGCACAAAAACTCGCCGGAGCAGTCAGTCCCTTTTTCCTTGCTGCCGCGTGTCACAATATCGGGGCGAGGTAGGTGCCTCCGCTCGACCGTCTCTCTCGCTCTCTCTCTCTCTCTCTCTCTCTCTCTCTCTCTCTCTCTCTCTCTCTCCCCCTCTCTCTCTCTCTCTCTCTCTCTCTCTCTCTCTCTCTCTCTCTCTCTCTCTCTCTCTCTCTCTCCCCCCTCATTCTCTTTCTCTGACGAGTGGCTCTGCCCTTCCGAGCGTTGCCCCACCCCGAGCGCGCAACACGATTACGGCTGTGTGCGAGCGCCGCGTATCGATCTGCGCCCGCAATGAAAGTCGAGAGCGACAGAGACGTCGACCGCCACCGCCATCTCGGCTGTGTGCGTATGTGAGTCTCGAGCGTGATTAATAATATCGGTCGGTGTTGAAGCGATCCCCGATACAAGCCGCCAGCAGCTGCCGACCTCTCGGTGTGCCGTCCTCCCCGAGACGATGCCGTCGTCATCGCCGCCTCCCTCCTCGTCCCTCGGGCCGAGCTTCCGTCGGCGCGAGCTGACGAATCCGCTCTTCCCCGAAGGCGACAATTGCCCCTCGGTCGACCGCGGGATCAAACGCCGTTTCCGCGAACCTGATTAGTCAATGGACATGACGACGGAGTAGCCGCGGAGATGACTCTCGGCTGGAAAAACAAGCGAATTTCGTTTCAGAAACGAGATGCCGATTCGTTGTGCGAGAGAAGAGGATCTTTTCCGAGGGAGCAGGAGGGAGAAGAATAAAGGGAGCGTGCTCCCGATTGGGATTGCCTCTGGCTGTTACGGAAGAGGTTGATCGGACTGCGGGGGTTGGGGGGGGGACGAGGAGAAGGAGGACGACGTCGACGTCGACGACTACGACTACGACTACGACTACGACTACGACTACGACTACGCACGAGTTAGAGACTTGCTACGAACTAGTGGTAGCAGGCTCGGAATAGGGGGGGGGGTTGTAGCGATACAGAGCATGAGAGACAGAGAGGGAGAGTAGTGGAATGGTGTGAGGCGCATCAACGCGTGTAACGCTCACGCTTGTAAAACCGAGGTAGCCATTGTGTCGTGGCTCCGCACCGTTAAAAACCATTGAGAGTTCTGAAAGCATTGAAACGTGATATCTGCCTCGTGCGCGAGGAGGAGGCCTAGCTCGCAGCGACAGCTGGAGCTGGGGACCCGGCCGCTTGTGTGCGTCCGTGTGTCGGTTCGAATCGGCAACACGCTGAGGAGTCCCGAGACCCCCCCTCCCGTACCCCTCCCCACATCCCCCGCCATCATCCCAGTCCCCGTTCCCCGTTCCCCGTTCCCCGTTTCCCGTTCCCCTACTACTTTAGTGGATCTTGCCTTCTATTACCGCTCGAAACTGGAAAAGTCCAAAGTACGGCTCCGGAAGTCTAGGGCTACGACGGAAGCCCCGAGCCCCCTTCAACACGAATGCGGCACTCGCTTTTAATGCCGGCACTCGGCGTCGCTTCCCTATCTCGACCGACTTGACTCTTTCTCTGCGATTACTCTCTCTCTCTCTCTCTCTCTCTCTCTCTCTCTCTCTCGCTATCTATCTATCTATCTATCTCCATCCATCTCTCCGTGCGTGTCCCCGCCCCGCGCAGCGCTCCCCTCTCCCGTCGTCCTTCAACCGCCACTCGGAGCCTCTCTTGTTTTATTGTGGCCACGGTAAGTCTTCCTCGACACGGGCATTACGCGTACCGGCGGGCCGGGGGCCCCCTTAACGAAGAAAAGCCGTAATGAGACGGCGGGGAGTAGGATGAGGGGGGACGGGACAGGGAACGGGAGGAGAGTACGGGAGTTAAAACTTAGAAGGCGATAATAGAAACTCAATAATAGAGCGGCGGCCTTAGTCAATATTACTAGGCTTAACGAAGCCCCGAAGAGAAAACTTTTATGGTGCTGAAATTGTCATAAATTTTCTATCGGGAGCCGGAAGATGAAGATTCGTCGTCGTCGTGGTCGTCGTCGTAGTCGTCGTCGTCTCTTTCATTCGGAGCGAGCGTCGACGGTGAATTCCGAGGGCGACGGCTTCCATGAAATATACAGTATGGCGGCGGATCGCGCGACCGCTCAAGATCACCGTAACGCTCCGTGGATGATAAAATTCCCCCCCTCACACCCTCACCGCCACCCCCACCGTTCCTAAAGCAGTTTGGCCCGGATCGTGATAAGGGATTATCATACGCCAGGACAATCCCCTCGCGCCCGATCACTGAATTTCTTAATAAGGACTATCGTCCTTTTCGCTCGATTTCGGCTCCTAATAATACGACTAATTAAATTTTAACTCGAGTCTTCATGAAAATCCTCTGCTCCCCCAATAATAACCCTTTACAGCCGACCCCGAGCGATCCTTACAGCAGGGAGCGGCCCTGTAATAAAACGATAATCCGACTTCTTAATAATACACTTATTGCGGGAATATCAAATTTCGATATTTATTAACGAGTCGCTGCTTCCGGATATTTATTATAAGCGACCGGCTGCTAAGATTCTACTCGCAGCTAACCGTAGCCGGATTATTAGATAACATGAAACTTTTCTTCCTCTCCTGCCTCTCATCCGGTCACACATCTCTACCCGTAGTACATGTACAACGTAGATCTGTCCCCGAACGCTCCCGAGGATTTAAAACTGTAACGCGAAGGTGACGCGAAAAGAAAAATAAAAAATACAATAAAAGAAAAGTTAAGTAGAATAGTAGGCGAGGGGCTGTAAAAAATTTCTCATTCTCAAGTGTTTGTGTGATAAGGTTACGTAGATTATTATTATAAGCCGCGACTTATCGACGGCAAGCTTAATTCTCTTTCGCGAGCTCTCTCGCGAGGAAGAAAGTTTCGGACCCCGTTCAAGCAAAGTTCCGCTCTAAAGACTTTAGAGCCCAATGAAATTTCCTCGGCCTCTCTGCCCCGTATATACGACGCGACGTCGAGAAGGGTGGGACAAGGGCGACGGCGTGGAGATGGCTCGGGGGGAGTGGGGTGGGGGGCTAGGATCACTACCTTCTCACTACGTTTTGACGCGCCGCGGTTGAAAACGCAGTCGTCGATGCGACGACGATTTTAGCCGTCCGATGGACCGTACTCTACGTACGTACGCGAGTGACGGCAGCGCGCGCGCGCGCGTGCGTGAGTGCGTGTGCGTGGCTCGGGCATGGAGCATGCGATTATTAATTTACGTTGACCGGACCGTCGACCCAAGACCGTAGACCTCCAATCGCCCTTTAACGCACTTGCCCTCGTGCACGCGCTTTCGACGTCCCTCCCTCCTACTCCTCCTACTCCTCCTCCTCCTCCTCGTCGTCGTCGTTACTAACCCGGCACTCGAGGCCTTCCAGCCCGCGCCCCGCTCGAGTAGCCCAACAACATCAGCCGCTCCTCGAACTCGACCCCTCGCGACGGACATACGCTGCGCTTACCCTAATAATTGCCTTCAACGACACGCAAATATTTCACCAATGTCTCTCCGTATCACTTTAGCGCTTATTTGTTTTTCCCTTGTGCCCCCCCCCATCCCACATCCCACACCCTCCCACACTCCCCACCCACCTACCCGTCCGGGTCACTTGCTCCTGCTATCGGCGTCCTCGACCTCCTCCGGCTTCTTTTCCTTTCCGAATCTTTTGTTCTACTTTTCCCCTCCACGGATACCTCGCCTTAATTACCCCGTGGCCAAACTAATTCAATTGTCAGCCGAACTTTGAGCTTACGTACGCTCTGCACCCTTTCACCGAGTATTATTTATAATATTCTACAATTAATTATTTCTCTATATTTTTTCACGACCCTTCGTTCGCGTCCTCACCCCCCCCTACTTTATTAATACTAAATTTCACAAGGCAGATAGAGAATCTTGTAAATTTTCAATAATGCTTGCTCATTCGCGAGTGCTTGCTTATACGTGCACGCGTGCATGCATATGCACGCGTGCATAAGACCAATATTTAAGCATGACTTCATTTTCATTTCATGCTTTGTATATAATTAAGTTCCCAATGCTAACTCTTGTTGAGTATACTTAAGAGTCAATCGATTCAAGCCGCTCAATTTAAAGTCTTCTTTATTACTTAACTTGTTAATACATCCGAGGAGTGTATTGTTATTAAGATTTTTAATAATCTAACAAGATTCCGAGATCATAATATATATATATATATATGTCAGGCTTCCGAACTTAAGGGGCGGGACATTTTACGTAATATTTACTAAACAACGGCGGTCCAACTATAATGCAATTAATATAATTGTAACTCGAGGCTTAAGCGACTTTTTTTTCACTCAAAATTCTTTTCTCATTCTTTTCTCTCGTCCTACGCGCAGCCACACGCTCGCGCACACGCACACGCACACGCACACACACGCACGTTTATTTAAGATAAAGTTCGAAAATTTGTCTAAAGGCTTAATGAGCGTTTTATCGTATTTATTTGTTGACAAAGTTTCTCTTATCAACTTGGGTTTACAACACATGGAGTATTTACCATCTGTAAAACTGGCTTTGGGTAAGCGCATTCTCTTGACAGTTTGGGGCCTTTGTAAGCTACCACTACTCTTAAATTCACACGTAAAAATAATAATTGATGTAGGATAGAGAAGAACGTGGGATGCAATAAGGCGCGCGAGGGTGCGGCAGGGAAAAAAAGCCGAAACATCGGAGTTAGCGAGTAGTTTGAGCGTTTGAAAAATCAGGTCATTGGTTTTCGATAATGAAATTATTCGGAAATGACGCTCGAACGTATCCGATGCTGATTCGCGTGGGATCGTGGCGGCGGCCTCCCGTCCCGTCCCGGATTTTTCTCGCGTGTTATTTTCCGAGCTCGCCACTGCTCGCTGGTCCTCTTTCGAGTCCTGCCGGCGTTTAATATAAACACGGGGCTGGCGGGGCGGGGGATGAACGGACAGAGCAGCAGCGGCTCTACTCTACGTAGTAATGAAAAGGCATGCGGAACGATCGGTGGCGCCGAATAGGACGAATTAATTCGAATCGGCCGTGTTGACGGGGTCGGGGGCTCGGTCGAGGAGTGGCTGGCGCGAGGCCAGCGCAACAACTTGATTAAAAGGATGGTCGCGCGCCGGGTCGGGGAGGGGGGAGGGTTGGTGGTGGAGCTCCTTTCCAATGTAGTCGATAATGCGCGAGGTGGAATGCGTGGCCGATAATTGAGCGGCGCTAATGAAGAATACCTCGGCTTTCCTCCTCCTCGTCGCCGAGGCCTCGAGCCACATGCGCCCGTCGCTCTCCGGGGCCAAGGTATGTGACGCGAATAATTCACACCGAGGAAAGCGTCTAATAATGGTAGAGTCGAGTCCCTACGCCCGCCGCGACTCTCGCCTCATAATTTCCATTATCAATTACGACTTCCGCCCCTCGACTCCTCGGTCACCTCCTCCGACTTTCTCCTACCCGGCTCCTTCGCTACCCAAAGGACAATTGTTCCCCAGCGGGGACTCCACCTCTCCGCACGTCCCCTCACCCCCCCCACACACCCACACACGAACACCCCCCGCCGCCACGATACTGCAACCGGAAGCTGAGAGCTACCGAGGCTCGTGCCGCTGCGTTTCCCTGGCAATTTTAACTGCCCCGGGGCCGGGCATCCGAGCGAGGACTCGAATCTGACCAAGAGACCCTTCTCCCCCCTCACCCTCCAACCCCGCGGACCCCTTTCCGCTGTAGCAAATCCCTTGACGCATTATCAGGAGCTTTTAATCTTCGTGGCTGGCTGCACTCGTCTGGCCGTGACCTCGGCTCCGAGGACTCGCCGACGAAGTGGACCTTCGAGAAGCCGAGCCCGGTGTGCTCCGGGGCCCGCGAGCTCACCCGGAGAGGGAGAAAACAGCGGCACTGATAACGAGCCGCCGGGGTTTATCGGATCCTAACAACGGGGCTCTCGGTCGTCTCTCGCGTACGAGTACCGAGCTCATGAGCAGCCACACGTAACGCTGATACCGAGTTATTGACCGAGTACAGTGCCCCCCTCTCTCTCCCCCCGGCCCCATTCCCCGCCGACGCTTCACTTCCTGCTCGGCTCTCGCTCGCGCAATATCACTTTTAGGTTGACGCGAGCATGGCGCCATTGTGCACCTATTCGTCGGTGAGATCAGACTTCCCACCGCGTCCCTCCCCGTCGCCCCGTGGCACGGCCACGCCAGAACTCCCAGCGAGTCTCTTTTGCGGAAATGGTGGGCGCAGTCGAGGGACCCGCACGCGGCTTAACCGTGCGTGCCCCTCCTGCCCGCGGTGTGCTACGAAACCAACGAGGTCCTGATGCGTCCTACAGGTGCGGAGGCTGCGATCGGTCATCCGATCCTCGAGAAGTGGACCACCGCGAATCTCAGGCTACCGAGTAGCTCGTTCGATCGGAAGAAGAGCCTTTATTAGAGTTCCCCGGCGCTATGAGCGCGCTAACTTCGTTACCGAATCGCTTCCTTCTACCCCCTACGTCTCTTTCCTCCGCCACCACCCTTCCCCGGCCGGTCTCCTAAACCCCTTGAGTTTTTCTCCCACACCCCTCCCCCTCCATCCCCCCTCCCGGCTACCATGCCACGTAACTATCGACGTCTTTTAGGTGGGGTGCGACGCTGTCGTTGGATTTAGTCGGCGTTCGCGGGAAGTGTGTCATGTGTCGGGGTGGCAGCAGCACTCTTTTATCGCTCGATTTCTCGGGCACGCGGTGGCTCGTGCCTTACACACTGCATCATCGCCGTGTGGGATGCGCTCGTTGGCTACTCGGGCTCGTATCGATCGGCATCCTCGAGCTCCGGAAAACGCGGCTATCAATTATCGACCCATTAGCCCTCCCACCCGTCCCCCACCCTCCCCCCCCCTCCCCCCGCCCTCGACGACCACGAAGCCGCCGCCGCCGCCGCCGCCACCGCCGCCGCATCTGCCATCGCCGCCTACGTCGCCCTTCGTTGTTCAGCTGCTCTTGCAGAAGAGCGTAAAATGCACGGGTAAGCTCCTTTCGACGGCCTAATGAAGCGATCTCGTGAAAACCAGTGGCATGCATATTATCGAGCCATTCTCGTAAAAGCCACTCATTAATATGAGTATAAAGTAGCCTCGAACTAAAATTAGGTGTAGCTGCGTGTGTGTAAATATGTATGATGGTGTGGGCGCCAGTCGATTGGGGCGGAGGGGGGAGCCTTATCTTAATTTTGTTTCGCGCGTTATTCGACATATTCATGACTTTCCCTTCGGCTTAAGTGCCTCACTCCCTGTTTCTCTCTCTCTCTCTCTCTCTCTCTCTCTCTCTCTCTCTCTCTCTCTCTCTCTCTCTCCGCAGCGCGCGCGCATATAACACCGAACACCGAATCAATGAGTCGGGCCGAGTGCTAATGGTGACGCGAGAATCAGTGAGAGAGAGAGAGAGAGAGAGAGAGAGAGGAGCGGCTTGGGGGAGGGGGGAAGGAGACAACAGCAGTGGCATGCTGCATCACACTAAATCGCGTGGGAGACTTTAAAATTATGAAGAAGAATATTTATTGGTTAGTTTTTATTGCCCGGCGAACGTAGCGACCGAGAAATAAAGGAAAGAGACGAAAATAGGCTTCGGCGTCGGCTTTTAACAGGAGCATCTGCATTAAGCTCCGGGAAAGCCCGAACGCGTAAATCCGCCTATCTCGTCCGATAGCTCGGAGCGCGCAATTATTGTATTTACGAAGGCCGTCTATTTATTTACGTGCAGCTGGACTTTCGGAAGCGGCAGGAGGTTGCAGTCCCCTGCGGCAGGGTTATTGGGGGGGGGGTGGGCTTGGGAGTAAAAGCACGCGGGAGGAGCAGCTCGATCGTTATCGTTGTAAAGTCGCTGAATAAAAGTTGACACGTGTATAGCGGCCGTGCATTAGTGTGTCTATGTCCTTGGTTCCACCTCGGCCCAGGAGGGACCGGCGAGCTGCTACGGCCTCTCGTCTTCTTTGATCTCACGAAGTGGCTCGACGTTGCTGCTCGACGTTGCTGCTCGGCGTTTGCTGCTCGACGTTTGCTGCTCGACGTGGTTCGATGGGCCCCTCTCGTTCAGGATTAATTTCGCCCAACTTTCCAGACGCCCCATCCTCCTCCTTCACCTCCTCCTCCTCCTCCTCCTCCTCCACCTCCTTCGACTCCTCAGCGAAATGACAGCGCGCAGCCGATTTGTCATTAGCAGCATAGGTAGCACGTAGGCCTACGTTAGATGGCAATGCAGTCGCGTTACCTGATTTATTTCTCACGCGATGCAGACGCATTTAGTAATTATTCGTATTATTATTGGGGAGAGTAGCGAGCGCCTCGGCCTGTAAAATGGCTTCCTTCTCTCCCCCGGTGCTGTATAAGCGACGGGGCCGGGTAGGAATGGAAATTCGCTCGATGGTTAGTGAATGCGCGAAAGAGACACTGACCCACTTTTGAAAAATCAATGAAGAAAAGAGAGTCGAAAGGACAGGATGGGAAAACACGGGCAGGCTATGCCTACTAAGCTGCCGCCTTCCTTCTCCCAACAACGCTCTTTCTCGCTTCTCCGAGGCCTCGCGCGGCGCAGACGGCTGCTTCCGTTTCTCAAACGAATCCTCCATTGGCCGGCATTTCCATTTAATTCATTAGACGAAACGGACGATCCTCGCAGCCATCGCCATTGGCTCCTCGTCGTTGCCCGACCGGGAGCCGGGCCGTTTCCTCTCCTGGAAATTAGAATATTCAATAATAATTCACAAAGGCCCCCCGAAAACATTGCTTACTTGAGCATCGAGCTGCACCGAGATCGAATGGCTTTCGCTCTCTCTCTCTCTCTCTCTCCCTCTCTCTCTTCAATTATCGACACGAACGGCAATTAATATTGATATTGCGGAACGGTTTTAACGTCACGTTTTAACGTCGAATCGAGTCGTATGATTTTTTCGCAAAGGACTTAACGCTGATAAAGAGCCGGAGAGATTTTTCGTATTTCGCGTTTTATCCGCTGCTCGACTCTTTCTCAGTTCACACATGCAAAACGACCTACCTGTTTTTCTGATCTCTAAATAACAGCTTTGGCAATAAACGCGAGGCTTCTTCCAATTTTTTTCTTCTTTTCTTTTCTTTTCTTTTCCTTTGTTGTTTTTCTCAACATTAATGCTCGGCAGGTACGTCGGCTGTCTTAAATGACATTTCAATTTTTATTATATTTTTACGTCGCCGAATCGGTGTTATTCCTTTATGTGTCGATAAGATAAGGGTATATAACTTTTAAGATAAGTCATTTAAAGCACATATATTGAATGAAATTTAAGTGACCGGGCATCAATAGTCCAAATTGAGTATCATTATCCATCTATCTGTATACGCGTGCGTGTGTATATATATATATATACAAATATCAGGTTTCAAATTACTCTCTTAATTAGACAAGCCCAATCATATTGCAATTAATGAAGTGGGAGGAATTTCTAACGATAAGGCCGCCGATCGAAATGTTTTATTGTACGCTCGGTATAATTGTATTGTCTTACAGACAATCGGCATTCGCTGCAGACAGCAAATTACGAATATAACCGAGAGGAGCGGAAAAAGGCTGTAAAATACTTTTTTACATCTTAATTTAAAAGTACACTAGTCCGCCCCCCCTCCCCCGTGTCCTCCCTTTTATGCACGAACACGTGTATTTTTCATCATGACCTAGAGATGCTTGGAGTCGCGTCACGAAGAAGGTTACGCATTTGCCCAATGAATCTTACACTTACTCGCGGTATTTTGCATACAAGTGAACCATTGACGCGAAGATCTGCGCCACGGTAAGGCCAATTAACGCATCGTAAGTGCGTAAAACGATCCCCATTGGCGTACGGGAATACGAAATGCTTATTAGCAGATCGTAGAAAATAAATAATAAAAGCAGTTTGTAAGCTGCTCATTGTAAATAATGATCGTTGATTGGTATGCTTGGCTTTTTGATTCGGATATAATAAAAGTCGATGTACTGGATGCCTCGAAATCATCAATGGTATTGTGAAGGGCGTTGACGAACAGGAGGGAGGGAGGGAGGGAGCAAGGCCTGAGCTTTTTAAAGTAAATAAGAACTTTGTCGCGATCGGGTTCGAAAATGTTTAAAAAAAAAAAAAAAAAAAAAAAAAAAAAATAAAATGACATTCGTTTGGATAAATTGATGCTCGCGGTAAGTAGATTTTCACGTGTTGATAAATTTTTATATCTGTTACGTGGGAGTCGTTTGTAGTAGAGGCGTTTAATGGGGCTTATAGTCGGGCCTATAGTAGAGATGCTTCTTTGCCCCACTCCTATGGATTTGTAAATAAATTATAAGCTTTGAAGTTGTTCAATAAGTTTTCGTCATTAAGCGCTACACGTCCCGCTCGCTTTCGTTTTCCTCGGTATCGACGTGGCCGGATATTTTATCAGATGACGAGGTGCGCGGAGCGGATGGCGGTGCGTGTCGGCCGAGCACTAGTCTCGTTTAATGCGCATGAATCCATGCGTGAATAAGTGTCGGTGGGCGGGGGAGGTGGTGGGCTCGTATAAATAGATTCTTCGAAGCAGGTTGTATTTCGTTAATTATGAATAGGGAGAGAAAGTTCGAGAGGATCTCCTCCGGAGGCTCCGAAATATTCCTTTAACGAATGTTAAACGAATAGATTTATCGTCCTTTAATTTCTTAATTTATCAAGTAGATCATCGATCTCGCTTTAATAATACGAAGGGGGGGAGAGGGGGGTGCTATGCTAATTGCGCGATAGAGTTTATCATGATAGGTATCGGTGCGGTCGTTACGTTACGTCAAATTTTCATTTTCATTGTCGGAAGGTTATTGTAATTTGGAAAAGGCTCGATTTCGGGAAAACCCTATTTATTAGCGCAGAGATTATTTCAAGTTAAAAAGCGTAATGGCCTCGCACGCGAATAGTCCAAAGTTAGATCGTAAATTGGAGGAATTCAATTGCTCGAGGTGAAATTATCAAACATTCCCTTTTGTTCCGTATTTCGCCGCTCTCTCTCTCTCTCTCTCTCTCGTATCTCTCGTCTCTCTCTCTCTCTCTCTCTCTCGCCTCTCTCGTCTCTCTCATTGTCGTTTATTAATCTCGCCCTTCTCTAACCGTGACGCTGTTGCGAAAATGAGAAAAGGACGTTAAGGCGAGGACAAGCGGAAGTGGTGATGTCGTTGGGAGCGAGTGGGTCGGGTTAGACCCCCTCCCCCATCCCCCAATCACCCAGCGACGAGGATATTCAGCTTCGACGTGATTGCTTGTTAAAAAACATATTGATTTTGGAAATATCACATTGACCGGTTCGGAGACTAGGTAAACATAGGGACCGGCTCCGAGGCAGTCGTCGTCCTCTCTTCCTCCCTTCCTCTCACTCTTGAAGCTCCCTCCTAGTTGGTCCGTCTTCCCTCTCTGGCTCGCGGCCGCGTTCACCCTCGCCGCCGACGGAGCAGCGAGCATTATATTCCAGCGTCCGGGAAACACGGAGAAAACGGACGTCGCTGGGCTGGCAGAGTAGTCGCGTTTGTTTTACATGCCTCGCTTTTAATAATACAATACCATCCTCGTGCACGTAAGCGCCCCGCGCTCGTAAATAAATATAACTGCGGGAGCGGAGCGGAGCGGGAGGGCGGGGTGGGGTGGGGCGGTACGATGGCGGCGGTGATAGTAGTAGTAGTAGTAGTAGTAGTAGTAGTAGTAGCACGCGAGCGAGTCTCGGCTGTATCGGTGAGTCAACCATTGGCCGTCTATGTGTCGAGGTTGCCGCCGATGCTCCTCCCCGCCCCGGCGCTCCTCTCAACCCTCCGACCGCTAGGCTCCTTCAGTTTCCCCTTCCTCTTTTTACGCGACTTTTGATCTTAATATGGCCGGTAGAATTTGTATAATGCTCACGACAAGCTTCCGACTCCATTTTCTCTACGCGCCACGCACTCTCCTCGTCTCGCAACTTTTCCTCTCTATTGTAAGAGAAATGGAAAATTAATTGCAGCTCGAGTGCTCTACTTTAAGCGCTTCCCTCACAATGCCTCTTCCCAGCATTTTTCACTGAAAATTGATTTTCTCCGTAACGCGCCTCCCGCTCCCCACCCCACCCTACCCTACCCTACCCCCTACCCATACCCCCCCCCGCCCCCCGCCCCCATTCACCTACCGTCACCGGAAGATTCTTCATTTCAAATATTATTTGGCTGGGCGTCAAGGCATTCACGTTTTTTTCTCAGATAATTAGCCCATAGCCCCACTCCCCTCGCCCTTACTTACACATTTGCATTTGCGGATTATTATCTGGAGGCGCATTACTGATTAAATATCGATTACTAGCCGTAACACAGTTAGTCGCATTAAACCAAAACTGATAGGCCCGTGATTACACATTTAGATGGATTATTAGTATAGCGTTTGACCTCACCAACTCCCTCGCCCCTCTCCGTCTCTTTTCTCCTCCGTTAGTGCTCTCATCGTCAGAACCAATACCTTTCATTTACTAGACGTATTTGCGAGGAATTTATTTTAAGCATTTCCGTGCTCGGCGAGGCTTGCGGTTGTCCCTAAATAAATATGACGCATGCAATTTGTAAAATGCTTATGTGCGCTTAAAGACGGACGACGATAAGTAAGAAGGTCGCCGGCATAATTCTTATGTCATTAATGCCCAGGCCCATTAATTCATATCATCATCATCTTCATCATCATCATCATCATCATCATCATAATCATAATCATAATCATAATCATAATCATAATCGTAATCGTAAACGTAATCGTAATCGCAATCGTAATCGTAACCATAATAATAATCATCGACGACGTAGTCGGCGTCGTCGTAGTCGTCATCATCAAACGTATTATAATTATAATTCAACTTATCAATCGGCGTATTGATTAATATATTAATTAACGTCATTTATCAGAGCACATATACATTGATAAAGTTTTTTGGGCTAAATCTGACAAGTTCGTTAACCGGCTACGTCTTCCTTTTTATCATTGCCGGTGGGGCGAGGGTGGGGCAAGGGTGGGGCGAGGGTCGATAAGAAGACTAGCATTAATTAATGAATTAAGATTGATAGCCGAGAGGGAAAGAGAGCGCGAGAGAGCGTATTTTGCGTTCTTCGGCTCTTACAATCTCGCTCCCTCTCTTCACCTCCTCCTCCCCCTCCTCCTTCGCATTCTCCCTCTTGCGCCCGATTGATTACGAGTAGCATCGTCGTAGTATGCTTGCGAACAAACGAATATATGTACATATATATATATATATATATTTTTTTTTTTTAACCATTTGATTGTCTTGGTCTGTTGCAGGTGCGATGAAACTTGGCAGAAACGACATTAACTATGAGTTGAGGTCGCACTACTAATTGGTAAGTATAGATTAAGGCATTAGTTAGTTATTTGTTACCGTCGGCTCGTACGTAACGGCGAGAATGGCGTTGAGGCGGGTAGAGCCCGTGCGCTCACACGTACGTACGTACGTGCACGCGTGCTTAGGTATACGTAGGTTAGTAGTCGGGTCCGCGCGTGGGTGTGGGTGCCCCGCGTGTAGAGGCGGCCCGGCCGGCCATGCTCGCTCGATATAGCCGAGAGGATTGAGCAGTGACTCGTTGGAAGCTGAGATAAAAGGCAGGCGCGCAAGCCGCGTCGGTTAGTCGTGAAAGCACAGCCATCGTAATTATAATAACAGCGATAAATAAAATAAATGAGCGGCTTTAAGCTATCGGGCAGGCCATAAACTGTCAACAATAAAAAGGCCCCGTATATGCTTACGCTCTCGAGAAGGGATGCTGCGGTTGGATTTCAGCGGAGACCAAGCTCTCGCCTCGCTACGTGCTGCTATATAAAAGGCTATTGGAACCTTGCGGTGGGGGTGGACGAACAGGAGGGGCGGAGGTTATTGGGGGAGGAGGGGGTGGGGTGGGAGAACATCTGTCACTCCAAGTGGCGCAAGATGGGCACATCTTGGATACGACGGAGCGGTCGGGCGTCAAAGCGATCCGATCGAGTCTGGCTTTGTGAACGCCGGATTCCTCGGACGCGGAATAGTCGTGCTCGGCCCAGACCGAGCCGCGCCGCGCCGCGCCGAGGATTTTCCTTATACTGCCGTCGCGGGGGTTGCGGCTGAGACGAGCAACGCGTTCTTCTTACGTAATGCCCCCAGAGTCGCAAAGTCCCCGTAAGGCCAAGTCTTATCAGGCTCGTCGGAAAAAGTCGGTTCACCGGCTCCGTGTTAGATCTGTGAGATTGGTGGCAGGATTCCGGGGATGGGAATACTCGGGGTGAGGAGGGGGGTGGGAGGGAGGGAGTCGCGTGCTCTCGGTACTTGGGCATTCTCGAGAGCACCACCGCACCGGGCAGAGTCTCTTCGCCAGCTGCATTTCTGATGTGCTGTACGGACGGCCTCGCGGTGCATATAATGAGCGTGTGCGCGTCCAAGCACTCGATTTCAGCTCTACACAGCGCCGGGACGGCTCTCCTTTCTCTTGCTCGTCGGTATAATAGCAGTCGGAGAAAGAGGAGCGAGGGGATGGTTTTGCTCTGGCGGCTCGGTTCTGTATTGATTGCCGCCGCGCTTCTCTCTCTCTCTCTCTCTCTCTCTCTCTCTCGGTCGCTCTTTTTCTCTCTCCGTTTCCCTTTGGCTTCGCGGCGATTCTCTCCATCTCGCTCTACCAGCCTCGCTGGTACCTAGTCTGCTGCCGCTACCGCTGCCGTTGCCGCTGTTGTTCGGCTCTTTTTCCTTCTTTTGCCTTGCCCTCCCTCACGTCCCTCCCGCACGCCTATCTTCTCTATTCGGGTCGCCAGCCACGCTAACAATAATGCCGCTGCGACGTTGAACGACACACCGGGACCTGCGGACTCGCCCGTCTCTCTCTCTCTCTCTCTCTCTCTCTCTCACTCCGTCCCTCCGCCCCTCCCTCCCGCCAAGTCTGTCTCGCTCCCGCTGTGGCCTCCAACTCCCAGAGTCGGGCTCTCGTCGTCGTTGCGCGCCAAGCGGCAATAATCCCGGCAAAGGAGCCTCGGCCCTTCCAGTTGTGACGTTCGGTGCTAAAGAGAGAGAGAGAGAGAGAGAGAGAGAGAGAGAGAGAGAGAGAGAGAGAGACGGAGAGCCCCCGAGCCCTAACAACAGCTCCTCCGTGAACTCGCTAATGAATTCCTTGCTTGCGTAGATCGAGAGGAAAGGGCCAGAGCCGGGGAAACGGGAATACTCCCTTTGCGCGACGGTTAATGATCATAAATTTGAGCCCCCTCCCCCCAGCCCAACGCAAAGATCGCTAACAAATTAAATTGCTTATGTCCTGGCGATCTACCGCCCCCCCCGTTCCCCACCACCCGATGTATCCAGTACTTTCGCGACCTTGAACTCTCTTGTACTTAGCGGTATCGGTCTCAATAATTCGCCCGCTCTCCTCCTCTTCCTCCCCGGAAGCAGCTGGAAATACGCCAATCGATCCGCCGAGAACCCACAGCGTCACACGGTCCGAGTACGAATTCACACCAACGCCGTCCGTCTCGTCCGTCTCGTCCATCTAGACCTTTCGCCGAGAGCTCGAGTCCCGTGCCCCTCCGTACGACGCCATTGAACTCCCAGCAGCTCCTCCTTAAGCAACGGCGATTCCCGTCATCGTCTACCTTTTAATTTCGCGAGTTCCGCATGGCGGAATGCTCTGCCGATTGCAAACAATTGGAAAAGAGGAGGCGATTCGGAGCCTAGCAGTACCACCATCGGCTTAAATTCGAAAGCGGGGAAGGGGCGACGATTGATCGGGGACGGGTGGGCGGGGGATGGGGGGAGGGGTAGGGGGGCAAGAGAACCGATGGTAGAATAGCGATAAGTGCTAACCGTAAATCTACTTAGTCCATGCGCGCACAGGCAGAGCCCCTCGCCCCCTTTCCCCACTCCACCCCAGTAACCCCTCCACAGACACATTTCCTCCCCCCCCCTTTTTTTTATTCCCACTTTAAAATCAGTGTCGGCCTTCGGGAGCTGGCTGGTCCTCCTCCGCTAGGACAAAAGCCCCCTCAACGAACCTTTTTTCCCGGATAAATTCTTCCGCGAAGCCAAGATTTCATCCCGATGGCAATTTTCTCTCGGATCGCTTGACAGCCAGTTTTAATTATCTCTGCAGCTAAAGCCTCCTGTATGCATGTACGTATGTATGAATGCATGCATGCATGCATGTATCTACGTACGTACGTACGTATGTATGTATGCCTAGCTACGTGCATACGTACACGCAGCGCCTCAGCATTTTCTCCGTTTTCGCCAAAGAAATAAACAATTGAAGCCCTTACGTTTAAAAAATTTAAAGATTATAGGAAATCGGTCGTTACGAATAAGGTCGCGGTTACGCTCCTATTATTATAATAACGGAGCCTCATGTGCAGCGTCTAGCCTAGCCAAGCCTAACCTGACTCAGCGTTGTTACGACGTATATTTATACAACAGCTGGAACGCGCTCTGGCGGCCGCTCGCGTAAGGGGGAGGCGCGCGGCTGAGTGTGTGCGCCGCGTGAGTATGGAGTGAGTATGGAGCGAGTATGGAGCGAGTATGGAGCGAGTGTGGAGCGAGTATGGAGTGAGTATGGAGTGAGTTGGAGTCGGCGGCACGAGGTGGAGGAGGAGGAGGAGGCGGCGGCGGCAGCGGCGGAGGGTAGGGAGGGTGGGAGAGAGAGGGACCGGGCAGGAGTGAGTTTCAGTCAGCTGATTGAAGCATTGGAGGGGAAAAGTGGAGGGGAGGACGACCTTTATTTAAAGTACTGCTCGAGCAAGAAAGCATCCTTTGACTGGGAAAGATAAATATTTAAACGGCATTACATATATTCCTTAGGAAAAGTTAACGGACCCATATATTTATATTTATTTTTATTTAATTTCGTTGCTTATAAACACGTTGTAATTAATGTCATTTAAAACGTACCTGTCGGCGGCGGTAAGCTTTGTTTTAGTATAATTAACCGTTACGGCAGTTGAAAAGTTTCGAGTTATAACGACTATTTTCTTTTATCTTTTCTCTCTCTCTCTCTCTCTCTCTCTCTCTCTCTCTCTCTCTCTCTTTTTTTTTTCATATAACGTCGGTATCGTAGTTGAAATAAAAAGAAAAAGATTTCAAGGTTAAACGTTCAAGTTCAATAAATAAACCAATTGCGAGGTAAAGTATTTCAAGCGCATTTTAATGGAACCCTGACCTTATTTTTAAGTTTTTTTTGTTATTTTGATTTTGTTTTTACATTCGTTATTACATTCGCGTACATTGATGTCCATTTTATGCACTAGTCGCTCGGTTGTCTATAATTTTCATCCTCTTCGTCTTTCTTTTTTCTTCTTTTTCTTTTTCTTTTTTTTTTTTTTTTTTTTTTTTTCTTTTCCCCTCAACTCCCTAATAATGCACGATGATGATTTTATGTGAATACGTTTTGACGTTAATATCACGAATCGGGTGATTATTACTTGTAATTTCGGCCTAGAGATTGATTATTTTTATACAAGCAGGCGATTCGATGTAGAATGAGTACCCTCGAGGAATGTTTATCTCAATGTAAATAAATCTTGAAATTTGTTCGCACTCTGTCAATTGACGTTTTTATCAATTAATTACATTCGCCGAGTATAATAAAGTAAAGTCCGCGATCTCTCTCATACGTTGAAGTTGAGGACTTTTACGAGTGTCGTGGAAACAAAGGAACGACAGTCGACGGGAAAATGACATTGCTGCGTATCAAATTATTGGTAATAAACGAGATCTGCTCTTTTGTAGAGAGAGAGAGAGTCCCGTTAATTAATCATACCTCGTAGTCGACTTCTCTATTCCCGCTCCCGGCAACGGATTAATCTCAAGTTTTACATTCTCCGATTACTTATCTTACTCAAATAAGTTTAATAGTTAATTTTTAAGTTCCGCCCGATAATTTATAGTATTTCCATTGGAGGGCTGTCAATACGAAGAGAGGGAGAATGTAGCTATATAATCAATAGCGCACAATTTATGCATTAGCCTTAGCCGCGTAATTGCGGAATCGAAAAAGAGAGCTTGAAGGTTAGTAATCGCTTGTTGTTGTTGTTGTTGTTAATAAATAAATTATCCCTATTTTAATGTCATTAATGTCAGGATTGAAGCGATGCTTGGTGGGGTTTGGGTGGGTGGGGGGGGGGGTGCGTGCGACAAGCTACGGCATTGTCAATTTTTATCCATTTCGTTTCAATGCAATGGCAACCCATGTTAAACGCATCCAAGCATCGTGAAATGCAAATAATCAATACGTTTCATGAGGATAAAAAGTAAACAGGAAAGAAAGGTAGAGGGAAAATCGATATAATGCCATGGCTTATTGGGAAAGCATTATAAATGAACCGTAGTATCGTGACGTTTAATCGTTACTGTGCGTGTATTATTAATTGTACCATGAGTTTTCGGCTGGTTATTAAGGAGGAGGAGGAGGAGGAGGAGATAGGGAGGAGTAGGAGCAGGAGGAGGTGGGGCTGGTAGGAGCTGGTAAGAGCTGGTAGGAGCTGGTAGGAGCTGGTAGGAGCTGCGAGGCCTTAGTTATGAATACTTGCGCGTGCTCTTGATAGGATTGAAGTAGTAAGGCAGCGGGAAAGTTTGGGAACTCGAAATCAAGTGTGCTTTGCTAACGATTTAAGTAGTGACCACGTGAGAGAGGAAACGGCGGCGGCGGGGGGGCAGCAGGAAGGAGGTAGATAGGTGTACTAGCAATATTTCTAGTTGTAGGGGGCGGGAAGGGGCGGGGGTGTATGTGGCTCATCGGAGGGAAGCTAAAATTTGTCCGTCCGAGGGCCGAAACGCGATGTAGGCGTGGGGGGGGGGTGCGTAGAAAATAATTAGTCGTAAACGGGGAGGGAGGCTGAAGTTGGCGAGGTGGAAGGGACGGTCGGCGGTCGGGCAGAGCAGGGCGAGGGTGTAGGGGACCGAGGAGCTCGAAAGTTCTCTTGGGTGCTGTGTGAGCAGGGGGGGGAGGACGGATGGGTAGGGACGACGACGCCGGCTTAGTAGCGGGGGGGGGTGAAGGTAGGAAAGTAAGAAGAAGCGCCGCAGTCGCAGGGCACTGCACTAATGTATTTTTTGTTGCAGGGGACTGGCATGGAGAAGGAGAACTCCGCAACGGGCGGCGGAGGTGGAAGCAGCGGAGGCGGCGGCGAAGCGACGGTGACGCCGGGCGCCACCTCCACCCCCGACCATCTCCAGGCGGATCAGGCCAACTCCTTGCTGGATCCCACCGCCCTTTTTGGTGGTAAGTTTTCTCCCCCCAACCCCCACCCCACCCACCTCTCGCTCTTATTATTATTACTATTATTACTATTATTACTATTATTACTATTATTATTTTTTCTTAATCGTGCGATTGCTCGTTCGCTATCGAACGTTCGACTTTATTACCAAGGTACTCTTGTCTATGTACCGGTGCTAATAGTTTTCTTTAGTAGTACCTCTCCCCAAAAGTATCGTGCCTACGGGAGGGAATCCGGATCCGCTAGCGCAGCTCACATTATTATCCTCGGGAAGAATTTACTCGAGCGAGGTTCTCGTCGTGAAGGAGCTGAAGGAGCTGGCGGGAGAATAAGAGGGACGAAGGGGATCGACGAAGGGAGTAATATAATCAGGCATCGGTGCATCGGAAGTACGCTCGAGGAGCGAGCGGGAAAGAACAAAGGAGGGCAGGAAGGGTTCGATCGCCCGCAGCTTCGTTCTATTGATGGACTGGAGTTTGGTTAAGCGCTGGGGCGGCCATTTTTCCGATACAATATCCGACCGAATCCGGAGGAGCGTCCGGGAGTTCGTTGCGGTATTCGTTGCCGGTATAAAAGACCACGGCTCGACTAGGTTCGCTAGAAAGGTGGAGGAAGGTGGAGGCGGCGGGGGTGGAGGTGCAGTTGATGGCTAATTGCATTTCCAGAGTGGAAACTCCGTGGTCCAGAGTCCGCGTCTTAGATGGTCGAGAGAGAGAGAGGGAGAGGTGGGGGGGGGGAGCCCTAGGTGTCGGAGGCCCTAGGTATTTCCGGCGACTAATAGGCCGCGTTTATTTATAGGGCCGCGACAACGACTTCGACGCCTTTAGCGCCGCGCATCTGTCTTTGGAAGTCGCGCTGAGGAGGTCGTCTCGGTCCGCGTCTTCTCTTTCGATGCCGACGGCATCCGTTCTTTATCCCTTCGAGGGAGCGCGCGCGCGCATCTGCCCTGGCTTTCGTAACGGCGAAGCCGGGGCTCGCTTAGGAGCGCAAGGAGGACGTCGAGCCCCGGAGGAGGAGGTTCTTAACTCAAGCGGCTCGATGCTGCCTGATCCCGGAGGAACCTGGAGCACGGATAGCTTGGAAATTGTCGTCGGCCTGTCACGAGCCTCGACCGCTTCAACAACCCGGAACCTAATTATCTATTTATTGTAGGGATTGAAACGACGCTCAAGTTCTTTTATTCGGACTCGGCGAAGAAGTAGAGGGAGCGCGGATTCTGTGGGGTAAGGGACGGGGACGCGGAACGTTACTTTGGAAGAGCGAGTCAAGTTTTATTGGAGAAGCGGCAAGAACGACGCGCAATGAACGAGTGGTACAGAGGGGAACGGGAGCGGGACGGGGGATGGTTGGAGGGAGTGAGTGAGTGAGAGAGAGAGAGAGAGAGAGAGAGAGAGAGAGAAAGAAGCATGCATGAAGGTTGCTTCTGCATGGGTAGACGATGCGCTACCACTAGCACTTCTCTCTCTCTCTCTCTCTCTCTCTCTCTCTCTCCTCGCTCGCTGTGTATTTATTGATTGCTTCTGGAAGTCCTCTCATTCCACTGAGTCGCAGCGTCTCTCTTTCCCGGCGAATATGCTCAACATTTTCCAACCTCGCGCTGCTCTCTCGGTTCATCTCGTGGACTATCCACGCAAACAGACGAGGGAGGAAGGGTGAGAAGAAGCCCTGCAACCATGCAACGAGTTCAGCGCTTTCAAACTCCTCCTTTCTCTTTATACCTCTATGCAGGCCGCCCTCTTGCCTCCCCCGTGTCACCCTCCGTACCCCTCCCACTAGCGCGCACCTCTTCATACCTCGCCCCTAGCCGCCCGAGTCGTCCCTGCCACCCCAGGGCCCCTCCGACCCTCCGCCCCACCGCCCCACCGCCCCCGCCGTGTCTTTTGAGTCTCCACTCGGCTCGGCGGCGTTATCGGCGACGCAAATCTTCTCGCTCGCCTCTCTGTCATTATCGCGCTTATTAATCTAAGACCGCGGGACTCGTCTGACTTTCTAATAACAGTTTTTTCCGCGCGCAGCGAGACTCGGAATTAAGCGACTGGGTGATCGGTCATTACCGGCCGCGATGGCTCACCTCTCTCCCCCGCTGCCATCGCCACGCCCATCCCTTTAGACCCATTTGGCTTTGGACACCGATAAATCGCTGCTCCCCCGCCTCCTCCACCTCCCATTCATCTCGCGAAATTTAAATTGGAAGATGAGCACGAGCCCCACTGTTATCGCTATTTCAAGTCCCGCTGGCTGCGCCCACTCTATCGACACGGAAAGGGGAGTGGGGGCCGAGACTATGGAAGCCGGCTAAGACAGTGGGAACTAGATTTTGGGGGCGGTGGGGGGGGGCGAGCCAGTTCCAACGAAAATGTCTAATCAACGCTATAAAAGATAAGACTTCCTCCGGTCGGTAGTATTAAGTCTGACATCGCTTGGTAGCACTCGCCCTCCACCGCCCCCTCCAATAAGCCAATAGTTTCTTAAATAATGAAATGTCGTTAATCTTGTAATCGGTCTTGTCCCTCGGTGCCCAATGCCCTTTGCGAACCAATGGGGCGGGGGGAGGGGGGGCATTTCCGCGCCGCGCAGCAGGATCGATCGATCGGTGCAATGTAATGATTAGCAGCTAGATCGATGGCCGCATAAGCACCAACGATCATTAGCAATTAATTTTTATTAACAAATTAGATTAGCCGGTGGACGTACGTAATAAGCTTTTCAACAATTAGTCCGTTCTTTGTTTCGTTTCGACCCGGACATTCGGTTTTTCCGTGAGCGTCTGCGAAATCGCACGCATACAATCGTCGACAGTAGAATTCTCTCTCTCTCTCACTGCTCTCTTTCACTCTCACTCTCAGTCCCATACTCTCCCAGTCTCTACGTCTCGCACGCGGAGCTTGGTGGCGTTTTAATTTAAAATTCGATGAAAATACCAGCGCGAATGTGCGTTTCTCAACGCACGCGTACGGATACACACATTTACACGAGAGCAAGTGAGTGAGAGAGAGAGAGAAGATGAGCAAGAGCCTGAGCGAGAAGAGTGCGAGCAGGAGGGACGAAGGGGAGAAAAAGTGGATAAAGAGTAGCGCCAGGCAGCAGCAGCAGAAGCCGCAGCAGCAGCAGCAGCAGCAGCATCAGTAGCATAGCGTCTCGTCGCTTCTATTCTTCCCTCTTTCTCCCTCGCGGTAGTTCTCTCCTTTTCTGGCTCGTCCCCTTCCCTGTGGCTCTCCTATACCGAGGACGTTGACGAACTCGTGGCTGAACTGGAGTTGGGTGCCTGAGAGACTCGGACCCGGTCTGCCATACCTCCGTGCTCCACGTCTCCCCCCCATTGATTACGGCTCGGGCAGCCGAATAAAATCCGGCGCCCGGACAACGAAATCTACGGGATTATTCCCGGCTACGGGGGCCGCGAAAAATTACTAATCTTTGGATACGGGGAAGTAGAATCGACGGTCCAGGAAAGCGCAGCGCGCGCATCTCTTCAGCCGTCAGCGTAGCCGTCTAGGCGTCTCTTTAGGCTAAGGAGTCGGCGGGACTGATTAATCGAGTGGGATTAGGCCGCGCGCGGGTCTATTTGTGCGTCTACCCTCCCTGGCGATACTCGACTTCCACGACCGGCTTTGTTGGTGCGTCCCTACCCCGAATCGGGGGGAGCAGCCAGCGTACAAGAGTGGCTTAATACGAGAGGATGAGCAGGGGGATGGGGAGGTGGGGCAAGGGTGGAATGACGGGGAGGGAAAAGAAAGTGCAGACGCGGAAAATAACTCGATCGCCCCCCCCTCTCCGCCCCACCCTTCTCAATTACTCAGTCGTCAAAAATTTAGAATCGTAATCGTAATGGTGTCGGTAGCAGTACCAAGTGCGTTATCCCGAGTCGCGACCGAGCCCCGGCGCTCGTGTCCCGAACATCGTGTGCCGATCCTCCGCACAAACGCTTTCCTCGCGCGCGAGCCTATTTCGGGAGAGCGACGGTCGATGGCCCGCCCAGAAATAGCCGAACGCGGAAGCGTCGTCTCCCTTATCGGGGTGAAAAGTCGCCAAGGAGCGTCGGTGCGCGCGCGTGTTTCGGGCGCGCGCGCGCAGGGGGGGGCCGCGCGCTCTCCCCACCTCTCGGTCAGAAGACAGTGTCGTCTGGGGTCGTGGTCGGGGTCGGGGTCGGGATTGGGGCCGGGGCCGGGGCCGGGGCCGGGAAGCGTTTTTATTCTTTCGCACCTGGTTCGTGGTCGTCCGTGGCTCTCTCCTCGCCCCCCTCTCCCCTCCCCCTCCCTCCGATCCCTGAGCGCTCAACCACGCTCCATACCCCGGAGCTCGGAGCGATTCGTATTCCGCATCGCCTCTTCGATCGCTTCTTATTCCTTGGGCGCCACCCTTATTTTTCTTTATCAATCCGAGGATTGGGAAGCCTCGGAGATCGGCTCGACTCGGCTTCGCTCGGCTGCTACTTGTCCGAGGACGATTCTCGAGCGTGACGGGGCGGGGGGTGACGCGGGGACGACGCTCGGACGACGCTCGGACGAAACGCCGCAGTCTTCGATCTTCGAGCGTTGCGTTTTCTCCACGGCATTGGTCCGCGCGAGCGGCTCCGATTAATGCTTTCCCCCATTGTCTGTCGAGTGAGTAAGTCTTGGCGCTGCTGAGAAGAAAAGCCGCTGTACCGTCCCGATTAATGACTGGCAGCATTTAATTAAATGCCTCTAGGCGCTATATAAGAATGACGGGTAAACGTTATTTAGGTCCTCGCCGCCACTACTTTAATAGTCCCTATTTAAGGTTAATGCTTCTTTATCAAGCCCCGAGATATGGCCCATTAAACTATTAATGGAAGCTGCGGTAATTCTCCCTATAAAGTATTCCAGTCATTAGTTATATCAGATGTAATAAACATTGCACTGACCGCTACTGCTGATTTTATCCCCAAATAACCGACGTATCCTAAGAATTCCGCGTATCCCCGATCCGATTCTCACCCCGTGTCCCTCCCTACCCCCTAACCCACCCCTCCACCACCCCCGTACATTTTCTTTTACTTTTCCCCCAATTTATCTTAAAATTTTTTTCCCCACCGGATGCCAAAATAATTTACTGCTATTTTCAAACGAACGAGCATTTCTGAAATTTATCGGCTATTATGAAAGCTTTCGGCATTTCAATCTGCTTTCTTCTCCTTATCATTATTCATTTGACTCGATGAGGTTGCCGAGCAATTAAATATACTCACTCTCCTGGAAACATCGACTCTATCAACTTATCGTATCATTACACATGTGTAATTACATATATATATATATATATATTATTTTTTGTACACACGTAAGTACGCGTTGGCGCGTGTACATGCGTATATATATATATATATATACACACACACATGTATATATACATACACCATACCGTATGCATATACGTACGGTTCGTAATTAAACGTCGAGGCTAAAGTTTAAATTGTAACCCACATAAAGCATTCTGCCCATTCTCCTATATGTGTATGCGTCAGGTGCTGGAAAAATGCCAAATATACTTTTTTACTTTTTAACTTTGCTTTTCTGAAAATTCGATGTCGGCATTCCAGATTTTAGATTCTCAATTTACGGTAAATATCGAAAAACCCTTGTGACATGAGAAAACTGGAAAAGTATTGGTCGGTCGGCATTGTACGGTTTTTTTAGGATATAGTAAACAAAATGTTGAATTAACAAGGCTACTTTTAATTTAATATTTATATATAATGATAATAAGCCCATGAAAATTTGTAAATTAAATTATTTACGTAATATTAGTTTTCTACGAGTTTTAGGACTTTTGAATTCTATTCTACAAATCCATAAGTAAATTTCTTCGATTCGCTATAAGGGCTCGTAATTGCGATTATCCGCTTAAACCGTCTGTCTATTAATATAATTGAGGTTGAGGAATGTTTTTTTTTTTTTTTTTTTTTTTTTACAATTCATCTGGATTATTGGGGCTATAAAATCCATTATAATTGATTATCATAAAGTTGAGGCAATTATTTGGATATTTTATTGGAATGCATAAATCATTGCGCTAGGCTTATTTTCATTCATAACTTATTATAACCAGGCATTTGGTAATATTTAGTAATTGAGTCCGGGAGAAAATTCCGCCCTTCCCGATATCTTTTCGTGTCTATTGTAGCTGTTGCGTTGAAAGGTGCTTCTGATAACGAGTATTTATCTCAAAGCCTGTAAATATCTATAGGAAAGAAAATTTTATGCTGCAGAATAGACCAAAGTACAAAGTACAAATAACAGATTCGCTCGAGCATTTCATTATTGGATGGAAATTGAATTTTTATTAAAATTATCGTTTAAGTAAATTTTTTTTTTTTAGTGCGCGAGTTGCACTTAAATCCGCAAATGATTATACTAATATTGACTTAAATTAACTTACCGCTAGAATGATTGTTTGAAGAGGATTTGAAATTCTAAATGTACGTAAAAGTAATTACATGCTATATAATGACGCTGAGCTTTTAAAACTTTTAATAACAATGGAGAATAAAACAATTTATCATAAAATTCATTATTAAAATTATTATCTGAATAATTGTAACACTTATCAACAATAAGTTTCATAAAAAAAAACTTTACGTTTATTATTCGATGCACGATGATGGTCTGCTTTTTATTTGAATTCGAAATTATTTATTAGGGGAGCGTTTGCGATGCTTGACAATTTATAGGCAGATATTTCATATTAGTGTAGGACATGGCATATTTAAAGTACTGCGAAATCAATAATAACGACGAATGCGCTTCTGTTGATAATACGTATTCCCTAAGCGAGTCAACTGCGCGAGTTAAATTTATTTAGATAAGAGAGAGAGAGAGAGAGAGAGAGCAAAGAGAGCGTCTTTTAATCAAGTGGGCATTAATCCTATAATTTATAATAAGCAATTACGAAAATAGACAATATCATTCTAATGATAATCAATTTAATAAGCAATTTAATACGTAGCATCGCTTTCAGTAAGAAGGCATTAGTTAATGTAAATTATAATTAATGATAATAATTTGAAACCGTGCCGTAATAATATTGACGGTGATTTGTCCAAACAATAGCTTTTGATTTATCATCCAATGCATTAGAAATACATTTCCACGCAAAGTGTATGCGCTATGAAATGTCTAATTCTTACAGAGTAATAGAATTATCCGGGTTCATTTTTTTTTTATTTATTTATTTTTTGTTTTTGTAGTAGTTTTGTCTTTGATAAATTATCAATGATTCTGTATCATTCTTATAATTATAGGGGAAAGAAGATGAGAATGACCGTGGTACTATAATCAGGCTTCGATTGCATATGTATAATAAAAGTATATGTATTTTAAAAACAGTTGAGAATTTATTAAAATTATTATTGACGCTTCATGATAGGATACGTAGCAATATCAATAAAAAAGTAACGTATTGATATGGGTATCGGATATTCACGATTGTCGAGAAGAAAAAAAAAAGGTGATAATATAAGAAAACCGAAAACTTTCTAAAGGAATATAAACATATTAATAAATAAAGGAAGAAGAAGAAGAAGAAGAAGAAGAAGAAGAAGAAGAAAGGAAATAAAGAAAAAATGAAAATTGTGCATTTTATAGAGCCGTTAGACGCTCAATAAATTGCATACGTTTATTTTTATGATGTTTCGGGGCTTGTGGGTGGGAGGAGGGGGCGCACATTTGCTAGACAGTGATATGGGTAAAAAAAAAAAAAAAAAAGATGCCGAGGCAGATTGAAATCGATTATTTTTTCAATGGCTGAATAAAATAATAGTGTTTCAATCAATGAAAGTTTATTGGGAAAAGGTGGCGCACGTCGTGGACGAGCGAGTGTCGTTGAAAATCACGAGTACAAAGATTGAATTAGACGAAAGACCCTTTGCGAGTGCTTGTTTAGCTAGGTGAATGGGTGTCGGCGACGGCGACGGCGGCGACAGGGGGGGGGTGTGGAGGATCAAAGGTGAGAGAGAGAGCTCGGAGAGCGTTTTCACGAGGAGCTTGATAATTTGAAAGAAAAGATGTGATCGGCGTTAATGGAGATCGTTGGCAAGGACTCGGGAAATGCGATTGTCTAGACGCGCGCATATCGTATCGGAGGGGCTGCGAGGGACGAAAAATGAGAAAGACGAGCCGAGAGGGCCCCGAGGTCTGTAGAGAGAGGCGCGAGCGCGGAGACACAAATGCACCAAATGCAGCAGCGGCGGCGGCGGTGGCGGCGGCGGCAGATAGAGAGACAGAGAGAGAGAGAGAGAGAGAGAGACGGAGCGGGAGAGGAAGAGGGAGCGATGGGGGGGTGGGGTGAAGCCGAGGCAAAGTTGCATCGGGAAGATGGTTAGTTAACGCGACTGGTTCTGCGGAGCTCTAAAAGCAGGAGGCGGTAGAGGAGGAGGAAGAGGAAGAAAAAGAAGAAGAAGAAAAAGCAGAAGAAGAAAAAGAAGAAGAAGAAGAAGAAGTAGAAGAAGAGGTAGAGGAAGAAGGAGCGTGCAAGTCGGGCTCGAGGAATCGAGGCAGTCGGAACGAAGCGCGAACAAGAGGCTGCAATAACTCGGCATGTCTCTCCCGCTCCCTTTTCATCGCAAACTCAATTTAGCCCCCCCCCTCCGCCCCCTCCGGACACCCGGCCCTTCACTCCCTCCACGAACCCCGAACCCCCGTCCTATCTCACGAACTCAACGGAGAGCCTAGCGCCGCGCCGCTCTCCTAGCCGCACAAGCCGATCGATTTAATAAACACGGCCATTTTCCCCAGAGCTCGAACCAGCAGCCGCACCTCCCTCGGTTCGTGCCCATTCTTACGACAAGGCCGCGCGGGCGCCGAATTCGACCGTGCGGGGCCCCGACCGACCTTCCATACCTCGCCGCGACCCCCCGTCCCCCCTCCACCTATGGATTATAAAATCCAAGCTGCTTGCTTGGCTTGGAGTACGGCGTTGCGAGGCCGCAAATCCGCCTCTCCTTCGGGAAAGTCTCCCCCCACCCCCAGCTACGGGTAAGGCCGTAATCCACTGACTTTACGGTAAAGCCGACGATGACGAGGACGAGGACGAGGACGAGGACGAGGGAGGGAGGGAGGGATGGGGGGGGGACCACGTGCGCTCGCGTGCTTAATTATTAATCGATAGGCGCCTTCCGCCCCGCTACTTATACTATCTATCCATCTCGCGAGTTTGGCCGTTCCACGTTCCGCTAGGAGCAGCAGCAGCAGCAGCCGCCCTGGCAAACGCTTACAGTCACAGTACCCCTCGTTTAATAATTGAGGCTTTCATTACGACTAGCCGCTACTTCTTCGATCTGCAGCTCTGCGTTATTTCGATAATGGCCGAGAGGGGGAGAGAGAGAGAGAGAGAGCGATGAGAGAGAGAGAGAGCGATGAGAGAGAGAGAGAGAGAGAGCATGTTCCTACGGTGAGCGAAGACTTTTCCCCGAGCGTCTGTATGGATTTCGCAAGCTCGGCCTCGGGATGCATTGCATCCACCTCGGGACACTATTCTTGGGCATTTTTGACCCCGTTACGTCCGATCGTAAAATTTCATTATAAAAGTACGGGCAGGAATAAGAGGAGGTGAGGTGAACGTACCCGAGTGCCCGGCTTTATTTCACGAGCTCGTCGTTGAGGTTTAAAAGCAAATTAAACCACATTATCCGGACTTTTTCCATCTATTTACGGCCAATTCCCCTCCTCTTCAGGCTAATTTTTCATGCCTCGCAAATCGAGCCTTCTTCGCCTAGCTCTGCATCTACATCTCGCGTCTCAGGTCTTCGTCTTCGCCCTCGTCTTCGTCTTCGTCTTCGTCTTCGTCCTCTCATCTTCCTCTTTCCGCCTATAGAATTTGGCTCGAGCAGTAACGCGCGCGAGCCTCTCCCAAAAGCTCCGGGCGCTTTATGGAGCCAATTATAATGGCACGGCGGGGAGGGGTAGGGGTAGGGTGTGTGGCAGACTTTATTAGTAGTCGAATCGTACGCGCGGGGGTGAGATGTGTAGATGAAAGCAATTCGAAACGTATGTCGTTTGGAAATAGGCTTGGGCGAGGAGGGATTCTCACGTCTCCGGATCAATAAGGTGTGGAAAAACCTTGGCACCGTCCTCGATCGTGAATAAAAGCCGGAATAAGCGTCGTGAGATGGACGAGGAGAGCTGGATGGGAGGGGGAGGGGGAGGGGGGCTTGGATGGGATTCGATTGTCGCTGCGAAAGAGCGGAGAATAAGCAACAAAAGGGAGCGGGGGAAAAATGGAAAAAAGAGCCTGTTGAGGTTCGAGGGGGGGGGAGCGAGGGTGTGTTGTCGCTGAAGTAATGGAAGCGGTCGGCCCTTGGAGGTCAGGGATCGACGGGGCTGGGAGTACGTGGAAAGGCACTTAGGGCCGGCCGCGCCCGCAGCATAAAATGCTATGCACCCCCCGACGGAGCGGCTATCCTGGTGATTCGATTGCTGGGAGTTTCCTGAATCCTGTCGTGGAGAGGATTTCTCGTGACGTTGGCACCGACGACGGGCGCACCTAATCTCCTTCCAGCGCCAGCTTATCGATTTCCGTGCTCTCCTCGCGCCGGGGACAAAAGGTGCCGCGCGCGGCTCATTGTTACGAGGAGGCCGTGGCGTTGGTGGCGTTGGTGGCGTCGTCGTCGTCGCCGTTGTCGTCGTGGTCGGCGGTGACGGTCACGGGGAAGGAACACTTACAAGGGCGCCACCGACGACGACGTCCCCGCGGGCGGACTTTATTGCTTCCCGGTATCGTGTCCCGAGGCGCAGCGCCACCCTCAACGGTCACGGGGTCACGGGGCCGCGCGCCCTTTCCTGACCCCCGCCCGTCCCCATCCCCCAGCGCCCCGATCCAGGACCCCCGCTGACCCTACCCAAGCAGAGCCCTACCGAGGTTTCGAAACGTCGGAATTTCTCGGTCTCTGTCTCTGTGTGACCGCGAGGGCGCGAACCTCCGGGGAGGGAGGAGCAAGGCCCGCCGAGATCTTCGGTTGCCCGTACTCCGCGAGTCGTAATCTCCCTAGCGGCCTACATTCTATTATTTGCGCTTACATGTCGCCCGACAATCTCGAAACGTCGTTGGAATAGCATCGGATGGGCCTCCGCTTATCCATAATTCACATTCCTTGCATCGGAACTATTTCGCTCCCCGGTCCTCATAGTCACCTCGTCACCTCGCCTCCCCCCCGATTCACCCACGCCATTACCCATCCCTTTTCGTTAACGCCAAGTTCCTTTTCCTTAGATTTTCTTTTATTTTATTTTTAAACGTCGGGCCACTTAATCGTCCGAGCCCAAGTTTCTAGAATTTCAAAATTGAATCGGTGTCTGAAGTAATGGCGCCGCTACGGTTGCCGAGGAGGAGTAGGAGGAGGAGGGTGGGGGGCCGGTGGGAGTGAGCGGCGAGAGTGGCTCGTTGGCCACGTTGCAGCGAAGTTCCTCTAATTTTATTCGGAAGAGTAAAAGCGAGCCGAGCTGGTCGGAAAGTTATAAGCTCTTACTTTATTAAGGAGTTAGTCTGGGACGGGTAGGAGGGCGGAGGGCGGAGGGTAAAGGGTGAAGGGTGGAGGAGCTAGTACGTATTAGATCGTTATTGTTTCGGGCTGCTCGAACGAGGGCTTATTTTTCATCCACCAGATAAGGAAAGTGTATATCTGAGGGGCGGAGGGCAGCAGTCAAGTCAGTCAGTCAGTCATTCAATTTAAAAATGAGAGGGTCGCGCTAGACTGGCCCTTAATGGAAAACTTTTTCTCCTCGGACGGGCCAACTTGGAGGATTATCAATTTTGAAATAGTTTCTCGAGAGGGTGAAAAGAAGGGCTTCTGCTAGTGCTGCCGCTGCCGCCGCTGCTGCTGCTGCTGCTGCTGATGATGATGATGCTGCGGACATATTTCGAAAAAAGTGCCGTTTGAATTTAAAGCGCAGGGGAGTGCGGGGGGCGGGTGAGAGGTCGCGCCGAGGTTTATTGGGGTTGAGGAAAGGTAGGGGGCGGGCGTCTATCGATGTCGATCGTTCCTCTATCGGTCGTGATGGTGGAGTAGGGGGAGGAGGACGAGGTGGAGGAGGACGAGGAGGAGGAGGTCGCCAGAAAGTTAAAAGAGCCTAAAATTTGTCCGAGCAGAAGAGAGCGTTCGAATGTCGGGGACTAGTGAATGTTTTACGTCGAGCTGGAGGTGTAGGGTCTCGGATAGTAGAGTCATCGTGTCCAGCGACAGGAAAAAACGGTAGCAGCACCTTTTAGAGGGCGAGCGAGAGCCGCGGCAGGGCAGGGCCAGTCGGCCAGTCTCGAGAGGATCCGGAGGCCGAGAGGAAGATCCGAGTAAATAATGGCTGTGCGGGGGAGGGGGCTCGGATGTCGCCCTGACAGCTAAATAATTTCCACGTACCTGGGCCGGGCTATTATTGAAAAGCGCAAGTTGCTATGGACTGACCTCTCTCTCGCCCCTCGCGTCCAACCCACGGCTTCGGGCTTTCGCTATTATTACGAGCCTCGCCTCTCCTCCCACCCCCCCTCTCTCTCTCTCTTACGGGGCATAAAGCTGCATAAGCAGATCGTTACTACGAATAGGTTTATGAGAACTGAAAACTCGGTTGCGCGAAGCTGCTCCTCCTGCGTATTCGTTTCACTCGAAATTATTTAAAGAAAAAGGAAAAAATAAATAAATAAATATCGACCCCGTGTTTACACAGCTAACCGACGGCAATCTTCTATTGTCCTCCTTTATTCTCTTATTATTTTCCTCTTTCCTGCTGCCGCTGCTGCTGCTGCTGCTGCTGCTGCTGCGCTGCTGTTGATGCTGTTGATGCTCTCAATTCTAGCTTTTATAACCTTCGAACGTTACCAACTAATTACCCGTCTAATTGTCATCTATCGATTCCAATTACTTCATATCTTATTTAGCCATCCACTTTCAGATGTAGCTGTATTGGCATTATTTCAGTTGCTAGTGTGAGAGAGAATCAAGAAGGCAGGAAAGGAAGGGATATTTGACTTTTTTTTATTTCACATCGACTATCCGTAAAGACCTTTCTTTCTTTAGAATTCAATGATGGTTATAATAGATGGGGAGGGGCACGGGCCACGGGGCAATGGGGCAGGGGGAAGGGGGCAGGCAAGTCGGAGTTTTTAGGATTACGTTACTTCATGGCTTCTTCGTGGCGTGGATGGGGTTATTTGGGTTCTTACCGTTCCTCCTTCCTCAACCTCCTGCCGGTGTTGCTAAGGGGATTTCAATGTCAAGGGCGCGAATCGATGAAAATTTGTGAAACGGAGCCATGCAAACGAATACTAATTTCTTTGCTCGAGTATTTGTTTAGCGACCGCTCCACGCTCATCGACTACTTACTACACGCATGGAAGACTCGTGAAGACTTCCTTCCTCTCTTAATCGCATCCGGCTTTCCCCACTTATTATTATATCTTCCATTATCTCCCGCTACGTATATACTTCTTGGCCAATTAAAGCTTGCCGATTCAATATATACCATAAATTCATTATCGCGATTCGTATAATTCCCTCGGCCGAAATTTATCTCCTCTTTATTCCAATATTTACGCCTCTTTCTCCCCCCCCCTTCCCATCCTCTGTCATATCACGTTTACAGAGATTTCGTCAAGTTTCATGAGATTTTACCTTTTTTCGGATTATCGTGAAAATGGAATCAGTCCAAAGCCTTAAATAAGCAGAGCTTACTGTGACGAAATTTATCCAGTCTCTGGAGCGACTCGATAAACGTTGTAATTATTATAAAAAAAAAAAAAAAAAAAAAAAAAAAAAATAAAGAAAACTGTATACTTTGGCTGGAGATCCCAATTTTTTTCAGCTAATAATGATCGTTGGCCATTCGAAAATGGATTTGGCCGAAAATGCCATGGACGGGCGTATTGGAAATGTGTGCGAGGTCGAAAATAGGGGTCGATCGATTTCATCAGGCTCTCGCTTATGACAATAACGCTCCGATAATAGTAATAACAATTTAGTGTCGTGGGACTGCTCCTATTGGCCAATATATACCAAGTGCCGACAATTGATGTATGCTTTTATGTAAAATCCCCAAAGTTTTCATGACATTAAGGTCTATTAAATCAAGGGGTTACGTACGGAGAATTTATGAAAGGGCGGCCGATAGGTGCGTGTGGGGGGGGGCAAGGCAATACGAAAAGGCTACATTTGATTATTGAAATAAGTAAATTGATATTACTTTGCATTTGACGTTGTGACAAAGGTAAGGGAACAAATAGGGTGGAATGGGAATACGGGTCCTGGACCACAGCGGGGTAGGAGGCCAGAGAGAGAGAGAGAGAGAGAGAGAGAGAGTGAGAGAGAGAGGAGGGAGCTATCGATTGCACGCTAGTGTGGGCGTGCGAGAGGGACGGATAGAATGACGAGGGAAAGCCTCGACGAAATAAGGAAAGGGTAGACGCTCGTTAACGCGGTTCGGGATTCCCGTCTCCCTTAGCCCGAACTTCCAAGAAAATAGAAAAGGTTGCGAGTGAGAGAGAGAGAGAGAGAGAGAGAGAGAGGAGAGGCATGCAAATTAAAGACTCAACGAGAGCTGCGTGGACTAACGATTTTGGCCTCTGTCGATTAAAGCGCTGAGCCGAGGAGTCGAGGAGCCGAAAAGTAGAAGCAGCAGCAGCAGCGGCAGCGGCAGCGGCAACGGCAGCTCTTTGCTCCAAACTCGACGACGCCGTCGTCTTTTCCCAGCAACTGCCTCCCTTCCCCCCCACGATTCTCTGGTTCCCCTTACCACCCGTGGCCGGTGTTCCTGTCTCTTCTCTCTCCGTTTACGCGCCACCCTCCTCGATCAATAATCCCGCTCTCGATGCGTGTCCTTTATATTTCTCAACCTGACACATTTTCCTATGCTCGGCTAGTCGCCTCGCCGCCCCTCCCCCCCCCCAAAAATCCCACCCCCCCCATCACCCCCCCCCTACCCCTCCGCCCCTCCGCCCCAATTCCAGAAGCCTACCTACCAGTAGTCGGCCATTGTTCGGCAATCCTCGAGTTCCGGAGAGTCGGCAGCTGCGTTCGCCCCTCGTCTCTCGGGCTCACACGCTTGACTCGATTCACTCGTTCCGCGATCTAATAGATAAGCCCTGCCGATAACGCGCGCCATTTATTATTTTGATTCGTCGGACGGGAGGAGGGATCCGTCCTACCTATTTTTTTTTTCTTTTCTACTCCCATGCACTGGAAGCTCTCGGGGAACGACGGTAAGCCCCTCGGGGATGCAAATACGAATATAAAACATCTAGGGAGGGCCGGACGGCCGGGGCCTCCCCTTCCTCGTACACGGCAACAACCTATTCAATAGTCAAACCCACCGCCGCTCCTATATATTTAGCAATTAGTCACCCGCCCCTCCCTCCTAACTCCTACCCACTACCCACTACCCACTACCCACTACCCACTACCCACTACGTACTACCTACTGCGTCCTACTACCACCCTTATGCAATGCTCCCCACTATGAGCCGTCCATCATTACAAAAGGAGGAGATGTCCACCGAGCCGACGGAGCCGCGAATTCTTACTTATGCTTTGCGAGTCCGCCCCAGCCCGTGCGCCCCCCCCCCCCCAATAGCGAGAGCCTGGAGAGGCGATGTAGCTATGTAGGGATTCCGGGACGATGACAATAATACGATCCTTATAATAAATGTCTTTCTGTTTCAGCTTATTGGCCGCGCGGCGACTCCGCGGCCTCCTCGCTCTTCGGCGGCATGCCGGGCGGATATGGGCTGGGGGCCCACCACTTGCCCTCGGCCTACGCAATCCTCGGCCGTGGTGGAAGTGCCCCGGGTTATGGGGGTCACACGGCGGCCGCGGGACCGCCCCCGCCACCCTACTCCCACAGCAGCCTCGGGACCTTGAGCGTGGCAGCGAGCCAGGCAGCGAGTCTCGGGATAAACTCGGCCTCGGCGGCCTGGTGGACGATGGCGACCCACCTCGCGACCCAGGACTACCTCGCGAGGCTCCAGGGCGCCGCCGGACTCCCGGCCTTTCCCCCGGGCGCCGAGAGCCTCCTCCCGCCCTACCCGCCGGCTCTTCTCAACGCCCCCTCGCACACCTCACACAAGTCCAGCAAGTGTAAGTGTATACAGAAAAACGTACGGCCGCACCACCTGGCCTCGACCCTCGATCCTCGATCCTCGCTCCTCTACCCTCGACCCTCGATCCTCGACCCTCGACCCTCGACCCTCGACCCTCGAACCTCCATTATCCTCTAACTCGATGCACTACCTGCATTTTCAGCTAAGTCAAGTAAGAGCCACAAGACGGTCGCGGCCAATAACAGCAGCTCGACCTCCAGCGGAAGTCACTCGAGCACCTCGATTGTCTCGAGCCAAGTCCAGGCATCTACGTCCCACCACAACACCAGTACCTCCTTAACGAACACCACCCAATCGTCCGCCTCCCAGCAGCCGAATGTCGTCACGTAAGCGAATCATCTACCCTATAACGATTATTAGATCGAGACGGTGGTCCCCCAAGCGTCTGCCTCGTTAGATCCCCGGCTCCGGCTCCGGCTCCGGCTCCGGCTCCGGCTCCGGCTCCGGCTCCGGCACCGACTCCGGCTCCCTCGCGTTCTCGTAATTTACGTCAGGGCAGAAAGGCTAACTAACGGCCCCTACCGACCCCTTTCTTTCTTTAGCGATCCGAGCAGCATATTGGGCGGGGTCAGACTGCCACCCGACACGGAGATCATTAAGTACACCTCGAGCATCGTCGGGCCCAAAGTGCCCGGGACGACGAACCGCGGCAGGAAGAAGACGATATCCCTGGACTCGCCCTCGGTGAGCGTTCACGCACCATGCGGACCCGGGGCCTCCGTCCTTCCGGCCCATCACACCAACAGCGGCTCCGGCTCCTCCTCCCTCATGATGGAGCCGACCAAGTACAATCGCTCGAGGGTAAGAGGAAGCGCTTGCATCGTGGCCACGGACGGCCACGGCTGAACGATATCCCGACCAGCTCGCTAAGCCCTCGGTTCGGCCTCTTTCAGAATGACAGTAGCGGCGATTACCGGGACACGATCGACCGGGTCGAGGTCATCAAACTCCCGGCCCACTCGACTAACGGCTCCATCCTCCCGGCTCCGGCAAACTACACGACGGCATCGATTAGCAGCGGGACCGGCGGCACCGGCGGCACCGGCGGTGGCGGCAGCGGTGCGAGCGGCATCGGAGCAAGCGATAGAGCCGGTACCGGTGGTGGCACTGGAGGCGGTGGAGGCGGTGGCGGCGGTGGCGGCGGTGGCGGCGGCGGCGGCGGCAGCGGCCTCAGTATCACCAGCAGTATCGCCAACTCCGAGCCCGATGGACCACTCAATCTCTCCCTGAAGCCGTCCTCGAGGAGCGGTGGCTCCCCCCTAAGCGGCAGCCAACCCCTCAGCCAGCTCTGCAATCTAAGTCAGTCGCTCCTGGCCTCGGACCGGACCTGTAAGTACCCCACCCGGCTATCTTCGTATGAGCGAATGCGGAGGAACTCACTTTTGTAATTGTAGCGCGACGGAAACCCGGGCCGAAGCCACGGCGGGTGCCTCAGAACTCTGTACCGGTGCCCGCGACACCGACGAACCCCTCGTTGGCCCAGCTCTTCGCGGCGGCGGACTCGCCCCAGCGACCGAGCAGCGGTAGCGAGGAGAGCGAGAGCGCCGCCGGTCCGATTCATCAGCAGCACAAGGACAGGCCGAGGAACCTGGGGAGGGGCGTATCCAAGCCCAAGAAGAACACGGTTGCCTCGCTCCTCGCCCAAAGCCGGGCCCTCGGTATAAAGCCGAGCCCGGCCCTCGACCCGAACGTGCCACTCTCGCACCAGGTATCCCTCCTGCGGTCCAACATCCTCGCGGCCCAGCTGCACGCCTCGACCCTCGGCCACCACGAGGACAACAGGAATCAGGTGAGACATCTCGCCCCTCCTTAACACTCCCCCGCGACCAGACCGACTTTAAAGATGATAAAGAGGCATCTGCTCTGGCAGAGATCCTTGCAGGAGAAAATGAAGAACAAGCTGCTGGAGGCCTCCGGCGAGGAGAGTAACATGGACGTCACCAGCGAGAGCGGCAGCAATACGGACGTCCTCACGGACACGGACGAGGACAACGTCGACGGGACACCGAGCGCGAAGAAGCGCAAGCTTAATCACAGCGACAAAGACCTCCAGCTGCCGCTAGAGCGCGGCTGGAAGAGGGAAACGGTCATCAAGGGCCTCGGCAAGACCGGGATCATTAAAGGGGACGTCTCCTATTACAGCCCCTGCGGCAAAATCTTTCGCAACAGCTCAGATTTAATAAAGGTGCGTGTCCTCCCGTGCTCCATAGCTAGCCGTCCCCTGTCCCTGCCCATCTCCGCTACCTCACGTAACCGTAGCTAACTGAAATCTTTTTGGCTCTTCCATCCGGCTCATCCAGTTCCTCGAGATGCAAAATCCAGCCGAGCTAACGACGGCCAACTTCTCCTTCTCCTCGCGACCACTCGTCGGGGAGTTCCTGCAGCCGACGATGGGCCTGGCCGAGGCAGAGTTCGTCAGGTTAGGTGCCCAAGAGGTCGCCCGGAGGCTCGAGGAGCTCAGGGCGGCAGGCGGCTTCCGAGACATCAGGATCAACAATCAGTACGAGCGGGACAAGCTCGCCTACGCCAAGAAACTGGCCAAGGAAGAGGCACAGCGTCACAAGGAACAAGCGAGGTACCCCACCCCACCCCGCCACGCGACCCTATGCTCTTCCCATTATTTTTCTCCCTCTTATTCGTATTATTACCCTAAGGCGATTACCATTATTATTGTATTATCATCATTAGCATTAGCATTAGCATTAGCATTACCATTACCATTAGCATTACCATTACCATTACCATTACTATTACGATTACTACGACTAGTATTATCGTTATTATCGTTATAGTTATTGTTATTGTTATTATTTATTCATGTGAAGGAGATTATTATTGCACGGGTCGCACGAGCTCACGCGTTTGCCAATGTTTTCAGATTGATAAAGGAGCAAGAGAAGACGGAGCGACAAGAGGCGGTGCGACGGGAACGGGAGCTACGGAATCAGCAGCTACTCGAGGTGAGTCCCAACTCTCCGTCAGCTTCTTACATTTTGTTTTAATCTCGTTGTTTCATTCATTCAAAGTCTACTCTCTTTTCTATTTGGGATACCTACGTTTTTTTGTATTTTTATTATTCACTTGTCGTGCGTGTCGCATGCTCTTTGTGTGTACCGTATTATATATACATATTCTTACGTATTACATATGACTATAGGCAATCGTATTTATACGTACGCGCGCGCATACGCGCATACTCACATAATACCTACGTGCATACGTACTCGCACGCATACATACGCTAAATCCGCGCCTACGTACGGCTACGTACGTGCCCACGTATTTACGTATGCACGCGCGTATGCGCATGTGTGCGCATGCATACGCACACGTATGCATATATGCAAGGTACCCACGTGCATACATGCGTGCGAATGTATGTATGCGCCTATGTCGTTACGCACTTATAAAACGTATGCGTGTGGGTTGGATTTTGTATATTATTTCACATACAGGCTTTACACTTGCATACGTATGTACGTATGCAGCTGCGCGTACACGAGCACGCGCTTGGGTATACGTACAAACGTATGCGTATACGTGTTGTACGTGTGTGTGTGTGTATGCATACATACATACATACATATATATACTTACATATATATATATATATTTATGTATGCATACATAAGAATATACATTACATCGTGATCCTTTTAACCATAAATCAAAAATCCTAAATGACCCCATACACTATACACTATTAACGAAAAATCGCTAGCAATAGTGACAGGAGAGTCCAGCATGAACTTCATTCATTAAAAAACTTTTTTTGAATTTAATCGGAACTACATTAAAAAAGATCAAGCATATTTTACTTTGTACAATCACTTACCGATATATCAAGATATTTTTAATTTTTTTTATTATTATTATTACTTTTGCTAATATTATATTTATTACCGTCAATATTATAGTTCTATTATTTTGGATTAAAAATACCAGATCTTTTTCTTTTTTTTTTTTTTTTATTAAAATCGAAGTTTTACATGCAGAAAAAGAAACGCGCCTTAATTTGGACTCACGACTCCCTTACATTCTAAAAATTTTATAAATTTTACAAAGTTATATTTATTCCTGGGGTACACTATTGAACAAAGATTAGTAATTTTTTATTATTTCCTAGGAATTTAATTTATTTCCTTATGAATTTTTTCGAAATTCATAATTTTATGTTTTAATTCATCTGATTCTTCTGTACATACACAGACTGCTTTTGAAATGCAGGTTCATAATACATACATGACTATTATTATGGAATAAAATACAGTCTACGGGTTAATTTGAAATAGTTAAAAACTCTGCGTAGAGGCATCAGTTATGATTAATTAATTTGTTCGTATGCAATCGGTGAAATTCTCCAATGCAAGAGAGAGAAATTGTCTAATAAAATCAAACTCTAATTAATTTACGATATATAAAGACGAGCTGATTAACTAACACCACCAATTGGTAACATACACGGCCCACCGCACTTTAACCGCCTAATCATATATAAACGCTCACACGCACAATGAAGTCTTCAAATAATCACGCATTCATTGAGCACATGACCAAAGATTATAAATAATCAAAATATCACGCTTCTCTTAGCAATTAAATATAAATAATACCTTTTAAAACACATTATAAGGGAAAAAGACACACAATTGCTACCAAAAAATGACTACTACTACCTCCACCACGACACTCACGCAAACATAAAAAAAAAAAATATTATTAAAGAAAGGTTTAGAAAAATGACAAGGATGTATGAGTACTTAAATTCATTTATAAGTGTGTGTGTGTATATATATATATATATATATATACACACACACATAATTATGTATAGGTGCGTATGCGTGCGGTAATGTATATGCTGCGTATGCATATGTGCGTGCAGTAATTTCCATACGTGCATGCATACATATTTGATGCGTACACGCCCATGCGCACATATATATTAATTAACCATGCCCGTATACACGTATGGGCACAAGTGTGTATGCGTATGCGTGCGCCTGTGTGTGTTTAGCTAGAGTAAGGTGTGAAAGTAGGTGAAGAAGTAGAAAAAAAAAAAAAAAAAAAAAAAAAAAAGAAATTGAATTAGGAAATAGAGAGATTGAGAACGGAAGGCTTAGAGCGCGATTAGTGCATAGAAAGAGAAAGAGAATGAAAAGGCTAAGAGCTAAAAGCGTAGTAGTTGTTGAGTTGAGTGGACTGACGGCTGGCCGCGCCTGGCAATGTAACGCAGGGTCGCAAACGGCTCGCGTTCACGATCAAACAGAAGATGAAGATCATCCAAGAGATCGAGCGCGGCAAGAGCAAGAGCGACGTCGCCCGCGAGCTCGGACTCGCGAGCAGCACCGTCGCCACGATCTGGAAGAACCGCGAGAGCATTGCCGAGAGTTGGCGGAACCGCGACATGATGCACTCGGAGCTAGACGTCGAGACCGCCAAGAAGATTATTGCCCAAGTACCCCCGCCGATCTGTCCGACAAGCGCTATGCAACAGCCGCAGCAGCAGCATCAGCATCAGCAACAGCAGCAACAGCAACACCACCATCACCTGCAGCATCACCACCACCATCAGACCGCGCTAAGTCTCATAGCCGAGCAACATCGTCACCTTCAACAACAGCACCAACAGCATCTTCAACACCAGCAACAGCAACAAGAGCAACAGCAACAACAGCAGCAACATCAACAGCAGCAGCAACAGCAGCAGCAACAGCAGCATCAGCATCAGCAGCATCATCAACAGCAACAGCAACAACAACAGCATCAGAAACAACAACAGCATCAGAAACAACAACAGCATCCGAAACAACAACAGCATCAACAACAACCTCAACAACAACCTCAACAACCACCTCAACAACAACAACCTCAACAACCACCTCAACAACAACAACCTCAACAACCTCAACAACAACAACCTCAACAACCCTCAACAACAACAACTCAACAACAACAACAACAACAACAACAACCACATCAACAAAAATTACAACAACAGATGCCGCAAGTGCCATCCCCACAACTACCTCTGCCATCGCCGTTGCCTCCTATTCAGCAGCAACAGCAGACGCCCGCATCATTAACTACTCCTATGACCTTGACGACGACGAAGCTGAGCACAACCTCGGCGAGCGAGCCGAGTGTCGTGCCCTCGGCCCATCAGCCGGACCACCTGCAGCAGGCACAGAGTCAGACGCAAAGTCAGGAACTGCTGGAGGTAAGATCGACCTTGAGAACCAGAACAAACAAAAAGAAACAGACTCTCTCTCTCTCTCTCTCTCTCTCTCTTTCTCTCTCTCTATTTATATATGCATATCTATCTACATATATAATTATATATATATATATATATATATATATATATATATTCTCCCTTATTATTTCTTTCATTCCACCATCCCGTTCCTTCCATTCTTCAATTTCTTTAGCTTCCTCTATTCGTATTTGTTTTCTCCAAATCCCCCCCCCAACTCTCTCTATCTTTATCTCTATCCTATTACCGCTTACTTGCGCCCGCACGTGTCTCCGACTTTGATAGCGCTCCGATCTTTGTATCCATCAGTAATTAAGTTTCAGAATGAATGTCTTGTGCCGTGGCCGTAGTGACATAATACGCTCTGTGAGATAAAAAAATAACTATCTGGATTAATGTTCAAAATTATTAGATCTATACTTGAAATTTGTCCGCAGTAGTAAATAGTACCGAAGGATCGGTAGGTAATCGTTACCACGAGTTCCGATGCTGTTTATTCTTTTATGTGTACAATGACTGTCACCTGCTATTTAAGTAAACTTTATTATTATTATTATTATTATTATTATTATTATTATTATTATTATTATTATTATTATTATTCTTTATGATTATTATCATCATTATCTTTATGATTATTATCTTTATTAATATTATCACTATTATTATTATTATTATTATTATTATTATTATTATTATTATTATTATTGTTATTATGATAATGTATGTGATGAATCGATTATTAATACTTAAGTGCGGATCGCTAAAATATATTTAAGACTCGTCTCGAATATATGTTTGATTTCACGAGTGATAATGCAAAGTAGAGGAGAATTGGGCGTCAGCAAGCATTTATCTTCCTTTAATCAATCCGAGTAGTCCTCCACTTAACAGCATATCGAATCAACTATACACAACTATATATCCCTCCCGAATCCGAATACGTAACCAACCATTGTTTCGCTTTATTTGTGTACCCCTTTTTTTTTTTTAATCGAGATACGAGAGCGCCTTCTCGACTTGTTCCTCTGCGGACTATCCCTCCTTAAACAATGCCTGAACTAAAACAAATAATTACAACAAACAACAAACAACAACAACAACAACAACAACAACATCAATAAAAAAACGTAATGAAAAGAAAGGAATATCCCTACATTCGACATTCAGAGCTCAATATACACATTTGCATAATATACACGACGTACATATGTACGGGCACCAATGCGTGAACGAAGCAAACTGAGAAAATTAACGATTATAAAGGCTCTCCTATGGAGATGCAAACACCAACACACCTACACCCACAAGGGCGCACTGTCGGAGCGATATATAGCTATTACGATCGACAGGGGCCTTTAAAACAAAGAACAGAGAAACGAAAAAGAAACCCACAGCAACAACAACAACAACAACAACAACAACAACATCAACAATAACAACAATAAAATCTTAGTGAATAGTGAAAATTAGCCAAAAACAGCGGCAACTGTGTACTCGAACGTTAAGATCTAGAATTGAACTACTACTGCTACACCTTGAAACCTTTACCTTGAGTTTTCTTTTAAATTATAATTATTGCATGACATTAGGAAAGCTTTTTGATTACCTACTGATAAGATATACTATAGCGAACGGGCACGGAAAAGTTTTCCTGTCGCGAAGACTCAGTGCCCCGTTCGGTTTCTGCTACTTCTTTAGTTTATTTAGTTGATTTAGATGTTGGTTTTTATTTGTAAGCTTGTAGAAGTGAAATGGCGAAGTGAATATCGAATTCGGCTAGAAATGAAAAGCCAATAAACAAGACGGAGGGAGGTTAGCATACGTCAGGAGGGAAGACTCATTGACGGTCACATACCTCGGGACTGCGGAGGAGGAGGTGGCAGAGGAGGAGGAGGAGGAGGGAGGGCGGGAGCCCCTTTGGCGCGACTCTCTCTCTCTCTCCCTCTCTCCTATCCCCCCCCTCCTCTCTCACGAGCGAGCGAGCGCGCGCGCGCGCGTGTTAAAAGCCACCAAGGCAAGAGAAATTTACGAGAGCGCGGGTGTCGATGAGCCTTCCTTCCCCCTTTACTAGCCGATTGCTTGCTACCAATTATCAACCAACTCTCTAAGCTCCTCCGACGATTCATTATTATTATTATTATTATTATTTCAAACATCGTCGCCATTACCATTACCATCACCATTACTATCATTACCATTACTACTATTACTATAACTATACTACTATTACTATACTACTATTACTGCTACTACCACTACTATCGCTACTACTCGAGGATACCTATTGTCGGGATTTTTAAAATTGAAAAAATAGCTTTGAGTAATGTAGTAATCCAAACGAGACGAGCACCGACAGTCTTAATCAATTTAACCTAATACAAGGAAATGTGGAGCTACGTTGATGTAAATAAAAAGGCAATAGAAAAAAGAGAAAGAAAAAAAACAAAGTTTTTTTTTAGAAAATAAGAAGATTTGTCAAGAAGAGCGACGAGGAAAGAGAGAAGTGAGAATAAATAAAAGTTTAGCAATAATAGAAGCAATAACGAAGAGAGTGGTGAAAGAGTAATAGACAAAACATTTATAATAATAGAGTAATTAGGCACGTTAGACACGATTAGAGGCTGACGTAAACGTAGGTGCGATGAAAATTGCCGCAAAACTATCCTGTGTCTAGCTTCTCCTGTCACTATGTATAACAGCTAGCTGTTTAATTACACAGCATGCCAAAATTCATTATATATAGATATATATAATTTATGTATGTATGTACATGCGTGTATGCGTGCGGTGTGTGTGTGCGTGCTCCTGTCCGTCCGTACGAATAAATATATATATATCTATGTATGTATATATATATATATATATGTATGTATACGCGATATACATATATTCACGTGCACACGTGCTTATTATTATTATTATTGCTATTATTATTATTGTCGTTGTTATTATTATTATTATTATTATTATGTATACACGTACATGCGCATATGTATACATGCATACGTTTAGATTATGTCTGTGCCGTAACCGGTAAGCGGATCAACATAATAAGCATATATTTACTCATTTTAATTTTTCCTCCTTCCTCTATTTATTTCTTTAAATAAATAAATATATATATATATATATACATAGCTAGTTTATAATTTGTAATTTTGAAATCGCCTTTTATAACATGTTTTACGTTCTTAGCTTTAAGGTTGCGAATCCTTTTTTAATTTTTGTATATCTTCTTATTAACGTCTTTTTATACTCGTATTAATACGAATTTTTGTAAAAGCTTAATAGAAATGAAGGACAGAAAGCTTATTATAGAATATAAAATTGTATCTCTGTATCATAATCATTGTAATATGCACTAGAAAATTTACTCACTCTGCTTAGCTCCTGCATGCGCGAGCTTTACGTCGTCTTCGGGCTTATTTTCATTGAATCTCGCTCTCTTATTCTCTCTCTCTCTCTATCCTCTTTCTTTAAATTTACCAGTGATTTTTATCCATTGGACATTGTATTTATTGGCTTTTTCGAACTCGGTGGCATTTCGCAAAATATCTTTTCGGTGTTGGCGTATCATCTCATGGGCTTTTTTTTATCACTTTTTTACACAATTATCTTACTTGTTAATGTTGCGATTGAAGGCTTTTGTTTTACAATTATTATTTGATTGCCGAGTTATTTGGATGCTCGACTCGTGCAATGTTTTCCTCTCTTTTGCTTGGAACGCCGTAGTTTATAATAACGTAGCGATCATTTTTATATAAATGTGACAAGGGTTTTAAAAGATAAGGGGAATAAAAAAAAAAAAAAAAAAAAAAAAAAAATAAATAAATACAAAAAAAATATGAGAGAAAAAAAATAATACTATTTCTGCATGTTTCTTTTTCTATAGTTGTTAGTGAAATAGTTTTTAAAATTTAAAAGCCCGTATTTTTTTTTGCTCTGATAACTCGTTGACGCTATTGTTTATGGGAGTTGTTCTCGTTGCCGATCGTGTATAAACGATGATTATACGCGATCGACGATCACGATAATTAATGTTTTACTTTGCCGGTTAAAGGGCTCGGGACGGCAACGTCTTCCTAAAATACATTAAATGACCCTAGACTCTGTTTTTAGATGACTCGTAAAAGAAGCAGCCGCTTTTGTGTCTGTAGGAGCATTGAATAGATTCACGTTATGTCGGTTACAAAACACGTAGTTGAAATTATTACCTTTTAAAAGTCTGAATATTAGCATTACATACGTTGACATTGACACGCATGTTGTTATGAATAAGAAAAAGTTTGATAAAGAGAACATGAATAAAATAAAACACAAGTGATCGATGAGCAGTGTGTATATATATATATATATATCCATATATATCCATATATATCTATCTAACTATATATATATATATATGCAATAATATACACAGACACAATATTTACGTCGTTTTCTCGAGAATACAAAGTTGCCTTGATATATAATGATATTAAACAATAATTGATATTTAGTTTACTGGCGTACGAATCGGCAAGCATAAACAAAGTTGATTTTTTAAAGCCGCTCCCGGGAGCTCGACAATAAAGAGTCAATGGTGTTCAGGTGCAGAGTCTTCTTCGTTTATGCTTGCTCTTCTTATACTAATGAAGTTTTATAACTGATGTTACGAACGAGAAATGACACTTAAAATGAAATGTGCGCAGGCGCGGAAAAAACGCCAAGAAGAAGTGGAGAAGATACGTATGGAGGAGCAGCAGCGTAAGCAACAGGTAATGAGAAATTTTTACCTTCGACAGAAGCAATAATAAATTTGTGGTCGCCGTAATCCAACGATGGGACTGAATTATTTGCCTTGTGTGTGTTACAGGAGCGGGAGTTAAAGAGGCAACAAGCGGTAATATTAAAGGAACAGGTGAGTTTTATTCTCTAATCCTCGGGCTTTTATCCTCGCTCATTTAAATGATGGTGTGCCGTAGTCTTATTTTTTATTAGTTCATCCGTGATTATTATTATTATTATTATTATTATTATTATTATTACTCGTTTATTTATCTATATATCTATCCTATCTATCGTATATCTATCTTTTATCTATGTTATCTATATATTCATTAATTTTTTTATTCGTTAATTTATTATCTTCCTTTTTTCGATTCGGCCCTTAATCTCTTTATATTTTTTTTTAATTCTCTTTTCTTTAAAAAAAAAAAAAAAAAAAACACGTCGCAATAATCGTCGCGTAATTACTACTCGAGAAAGTCTTCGTATGCATGCACCGCGATGGTTCATCGTAACAATGTAATGTTGTAATCGAGGGACGACGAATCATCTGCGCGGCATGTGGACAATTTCGATCAAGTAAAAGAAAACGTTGAAAATTGTTCTTATTACATCATTGTTCTTATTATAATTATTAGTTAACCTCTCTCTCTCTCTCTCTCTCTCTCTCTCTCATTATTATTGTTATTATTACTATTACCGATACTGTTATCGTACTACTACTACTACTACTACTACTACTACTACTACTACTACTGCTACTGGTACTACTACTGGTACTACTACCACCACCACCACCACCACTACTACTACTACTACTATTACTACTACAACTATAACTACTACTTCCACTGTCACTCATATACTTGCATAATTTAATTTAATTTTTTACTTTGATTACGTATTTATTTGACTAGCCCTTCTGTTGTTGATTTTGATGAAACGTAGCTTGCCCTTGTATTATTCGTAGTGGTAAACATTATATATTTTCGTATCTGTTGAATATATCTTTTTCTTAAAAGAAAAAAAAAAAAAAAAAAAAAAAAAAAAAAAAAAGAAAAAAAAAATGTAAAAATCTTCATATCCCTCGCATATCATATCGAACCATTTCATTAATTAAGAGTTAAGGGCCCGATCGGCTGGTTACGAAAAGTGAAGTTTCTCTTGCCTTGCTCGAAAATTCATTGGCAAATACGGCGGCGGCCGGGAGGGAGCGAGGGTGCGACGGGTGGGGATGTAACGATTTAAGAAAAGCTTTTGAAAGAATTTGTTCGAATTTATCATGCATGATACATACGATAATATAAGGGCGCGAGCGATCGTGCACGCGAGGGAAAGCTGTTCGAGGGTAGGGGCGCCGCGTCGCCGTAGGGTTATTGGGGTGGGGGCGTGGAAAAGCAAAAAAAATCAATGGAAAACATCGTGGCTAAATGGGTGGGAACGTTTAAGAAAACTTGGGATAAAAAATAATCGTGAAAGTAATTATTAATAATGAGTATATTTAATGAAGGGAGAGGGGAGGATGCAGGAGGGACAAGTATTCGATATGATGGCAAAGTAGTTAATAGTAAAACGTTTTGCGTGTTCGCTTTCGTTCTGCGTTCGTTTCTCTTTTTCCTTTTTTTATGCTTTTCATTTTCCGAAAAATGGCTTAATCCTTGAGAACAACGAGCAGGAAATAAAAAGAAAGAAAGAAAGAAAGAAAATAAAAAAATAATGAGGATAAAGAAGGAGGCGAAAGAGGAAGGGAAGAAAATGGCTAGTTTCGCAACAAGGCTTATAGGCAGAGCGAGATTATTAGATTGAAGGTAGCGGTAGTGTTGAGCACTGGTGGACTGGATGTGTTTTGTGCCGCAGATGTACATGCAGGAGCTCACCAAGCAGCGCGAGATGCTCTACACCGTCGAGCTGGTATGTCTCATACCTAACTTGGATTAATTCCTACACCATCACCCCAGCCTCGTACAGCAGCCCACCCACCCCACGGCACCTATACAAGTTTACCCTCTCGACTCACGCGGTTGAACGGCAAACGAAACCTAGCCTCTCACGCAAACGCACACGCACACGCACACGCACACGCGCACGTACACACCATCGCCCACACCCTTGTACCCGCAATCAGGACGACAACTCAACAGTACGACCCCATTCCTGTCTCTGTCTCTGTCCCGGTCCATGCATCCCCGCCTCCCGGTTCGCTCTCACACATGCTCTCTCTCTCTCTCTCTCTCTCTCTCTCTCTCTCTCTGTCTCTATATCTATATCTATCTATCTGTCGTGTCTCTATATCCGTCTCCGTCTCCGTCTGTCCAGCTTTCCTCCCTCCCCCCTCCCAGCCCAATAACCCCGTTGCAATGGCTGTCCTCCTAACATTAATAACACCCAATTATCCGAATGGCTTTCTTTTTATTTACGATACGAATGCTTTTTAATGATAAAGACGACAAATGGTAAAATATTCCACGTCCAAAGTAGAGTTAATTAATCGAAGCTAACAATCACTGGCTGGCAGGGCAGGGCAGGTACTTATCATCGGAACGACAATATTAATGAATAAAATAACTTTAACCACCTTCTTCTCATTATCCATTTCATCATGGCTGCTTATTATAAATATTTCTCGACTCCTCGCTTAAATAATTCATCACGTCGAAACTTTTTGAAAGCTCACTCGCTAATAACGAAAATCACGATACTAACAAAACAGTCGGATCACCTTTGCGTTTTATAAGTTCATATACGCTAATGCATATTATGCATAATAGTGACGCGACAGTAGTTTGTCGAGAATGCATCGTTACGTAATCAAGGGATGGATGATGTTTCAGCTGGGCGGGGGAGAGGGCGGAGCTCGGACCCCAAATGCAGTCTCGACTTAGCGATCGCGTTTAATATAAATTTTCAGCTCATTGCACACGTGATTCGATATAATAATCTCTCTATTTTGACGGTTACAATAACAATATTACCAATTTGGAATGACAATATAACAAAGACACCCACCACGATCATCATCATCATCATCATCATCATCATCATCATCGTCATTATGATCAGCAACAATAACAAGCAACAGTAGCAGCAGCAGCAGCAGCAGCAGCAACAGCAACAGCAGCAAAAGCAGAAGCAGCAGCACGAATAATAATAGTCACAGTTATAATGATGATGATAACATTAGCACACAAGGAAGATTGTAGGGAAATAAGGGGAAAATGTCAGGGAAACATAAATGTCTTGAAATAGTAGCACTTGAACGTTAAATAATCGTGGATCTGACGTGTTGTTAATGTCACGGAGAAATTTTAAACGAATTGTGTTAAAAAAGTATCGTATCCCCGTGCTAAGCGGTAAATCGTGCGCGCGTGCTTAAATGTGTTTTGAGAGGGGTTAGAGAAACATGTGTTGGTTTTGAGAGCGGAGAAGAATTATTGGCGAACGCATGCCAATGCGGAGATGATTTCGCACCACATCCGCCATCTTATCGTTAGAGCACTTACATCGCTAAAGGACCTTCGGACATAACGTTTCTTTTCTTGTTTGCCTACTCCGCATCCCCACGCCCCTCTCCACTCAACCCCTCTCGCGCCTTTCTCACCCTTTATCGCCCCCACCCCACCCCCTCCATCCCTCCGCACGCACACACACGCACGCACGCACGCACGCACGCACACGCGCACACAAAACCCTTCCTCTCCCCTAAATCTCGCCGCACGCACCGCCACGGTCACGAGTACCCCCGATTACACCCCTTTCCCTTTCCCTCACACCCCGTGAAGCCCGCAGCTCAACCACCGTATCTCATCCTTTACTCTTGGACTATAACTAATCCTATAATAATGGGTATACGTAACGATGGGTAAGCTTTGCTCCTCATACATAACTCATTCATTTCTCATGATCAGCTATTCGTAACCGTAGTTTGAAGTATTTTTTGAGTGCTGTGGTTTTGTAGTTGAAGCATGACAGAAAAAGAGTTTTTCGCGGTAGATGAGAGCGAGAAAGCGTTGTTTTTTGTCACGTTTCGGCTAATGGGGCTCGGTGTGCTGCCGTTATTATTACCCCCGCCCTACACTTCCTGCACCCACACACCTGTCCCGTGTCTAGCCCCCCCCCCCGACCCGTCATCCTCCCCCCGTCATCCTCCTCCTCCTCCTCCCATGCTCTCCCCTGCTCACCCTGCTCACCCTGCTCACCCTGCTCCCCATGCTCCCCATGCTCCCCCTGCTCCTCCTACTCCCCACGACCCCATTGTAAGAAGTCGGACCCCGTCACCGGCCTCTGCCCGCTGCACCCAGTCCCCTGCCACCACCCCTGAGCTGCTGCGCAACCCCACGCGTTAGCCTAATGCTTGCTTTTTAAACGGGACGACAGGAGAGGGAGAGACGGAGACAGCACATGGCCCTGATCCGCGGCCTTGAGAACCGGCGCAAGATGGAGGAGCGCGAGCGGAAGCGGCTCGAGGCCAGGGCGGAGAGGATCGCCTCCAAGGAGAAGCGTGCCGAGCAAAGGAGGATCGAGCTCGAACTCGTCGAGCAGATCAGGAAGCCCGTCGAGGATATGGAGCTGACCGATCACAAGCCCCTCCCGGAGATCAAGCGGATACCGGGACTGAAGCTTCCGGGCCAGTCCTTTGCCGATATCGTCATGGTCTTTGAGTTCCTGCACAACTTTGGCGAGACCCTGGGCTTCGGTGAGTTGACATTTTATTAAGCTCACCGCGCCTCGCTTGGACGTATGACGAGGGAGCCGGTGAATTGTATTATATTGTACCCTTAACGTTTGACGGGCCCGCAGACATGGATTCGCTTCCGAGTCTCAAGAGCCTCCAGGCGGCACTATTGAACGACGAGGAGGCCGAGGAGGAGATGCTCTCGGTGATGACGCACCTGCTGGTCTGCGCGATCGAGGATCCGGGGATCCCGCAGCCTGCGAGACACACGACCGGCCTCGGACAGAGCCTCCGGCAGGCGGATATCAGCCACGCGAACATCAGCGAGGTGCTGCGCATCTACCTCTATGCCAACGCGACCGGGGAGGTGAAGGCCCTGACGGGCGTGTGCCTCGAGCGTGAGCGCGACAAGCGCTTCGCCGATCACCACCAGAACGGAGGCGACAACGCCCTCAATTGCTCGAGTAAGAATGCCCAGTTCTACGAGCACCTGCACAACAACGACACCTGGAAGATGTCGGAGCGCCTGCGGGACAAACCCTTCCTCGCCCTTAATCCGACCCACAAGGCGCAGATGCTCGCCTTTCTCTGCAACGAGCTCCTCCAGAACAAGGCCGTCCTCCGCCAGATCGAGCTCAGCCTCGAGAACGTCGCCCAGCTTAAGAAGGAGCGCTTTCTGCTCGACACCAAGATTCGGAAACTTAGGCAGCTGCACGGGAGGAAGGTGCGCATGGAGGCCGTCGGGGTCATCGTCAACAAGACCGGCGACACCATCACTATCGAGAAAAAAGAGGTCGACGGCGAGGAGACTAATGCCAACTCGAACGCCGCGGCTACGACACCGACACCCGAGGACCATCACCAGCACGAGGAGGAGACCCACGAGGAGGAGATGTCCGAGAATGAGAGCGAGGGCACTCAACCCGAGGAGGTATGTAACCTTATCTTTCTTTCTTTTTCATGCATCTTCTGCGAGCCCGCGTACTGTTTGTTGTCGTCGTCGTCGTCGTTTTTGTTATTATTATTGATCGCTGACCTTGTGCTTGGGCAGGAGGAGGATAAGAACCTGTCGGGTGAGGAGCTCGGCAAGAAGCTCGATAAGCTCCTCAAGCAGTCTGAGGAACAGCTCCAAAAGCTCAATAGTTCCTCCAAAGAGTTACGAGCCCATGTCTTTGGCCAAGATAGATACTGGAGAAGGTACTGGGAGCTTCCTTGCGCTGGTGGCATCTACGTCGAGGCCATGGAGAGCGCCGAGACCGACGTCCTCGCTCTTCAAGCTGAGCTCGATCAAAAGTATAAGGACATGCCCGTCGAGGAAAAGTCCACGCCCAAGAAGGACGAGCAGAAGAAAAAGAAGAAAAAGAAGGAACAGCAGCAACAGCAGCAGCATCAACAACAGCAGCAGCAGCAGCAGCAGCAGCAACAGCAGCAACAGATGGTAGAGGCTGCGGCTGACGGTTCGACGATGGAAGCCGCAAATGACGAGGAGGATGAGCTCGACGGGGAGGAGGAGGATGACGAGGACGAGGACAGTGGCGGTGGCGCGGACGGTGAGTGCGACGGCGTTACCGGAGGCGGTGCTGCCACCGGCGACGAGGAGGAAGACGAGCTCGAGCAGGAGAACGACGAGGAAGTGAAGAAGCTCAAGGGCGGCATTGAGAACCGCGAGAACGAGACACCGAACGAGCCCAAGGACGAGAAGAAGCTCAACTCTCAGAAGGAGACGGACGACATCAAGCCCCACGACGAGAAGAAAATAAGGAATCAGGAAAATTCTGACGAGGTGGCCTGTAACAAAAAGGAGATTAATAATTGTATAACTGACGAGCTGACGAAGAACTCGATGTCGGAGGTGAAGATCGAGCCCGAGAGCACGCCCGAAGCCAAAATGAATATGAGCACGGAGGACGTTAAGCAGGAGCAGCACCACGTCGTTAAAATGGACGTGGATGAGAAGATGCTCGATTCCAAGAAGGAGGAGAACGGCACTGACCTCGAAATCGTCAAGCCACTCATAAAGATGGAGGACAAATTTGTCGAGACAATAGCTAACGGCGATAAATTCAATCACGTCAATAGCTTGCACAATGGAAAGGAATTGAACGGCAGTTACCTGTCAGGTACGGTAGAGATGAGAAAGTACCTTAATCGTGCGCGATACCCATGCAAAACCATAACGTAACATCCTTATTCATTACAGACGCGAACTGTACTGAGGCCAACTGGTTTTCGATTTTGCCCCGGGAAACGTGCGACACGCCTGGTCCAAGTACAAAGCAAATCTTTGGAATAGCCGAACCGACGGAACTGAAGATACCGATATTCCCACCACCGGCTAGTCCGAATTACGAGAGGTGCGAGAGCCCGGCCCCGCTGATCCTCACCCAGGACGAGGCCGCGCAACTCGAATACCTGAAAATCCATGGGTTGCCACCTCCGGGCGAGCCGAAGCCAGTGCCGCGTGGTAAGTCCGATCGATAGAGCTACACGACGACAGGGCTGGGTGAAGAGTGAAAGTACGCGCGCGCGCGCGCGCGTGTGTGTGTGTGTGTGTGAGTGAGTGAGAGAGTGAGAGAGAGAGGGGGGGTGAGAGAATAGAAGGCCAGACGATTGTTATTACAATATCATTCGCAGATTTGAGATACGGCTGGTGGCGAATAACCGACGTGGACACCTTCCAAGAGCTCCTCGAGCATATACATTCGCGCGGTGTGCGTGAAAAGGAGCTGAAGCGGACTACGTGGTCGACAATGGAGTCCTTCCTCGCGGTGACGGGAAAGATCCACGTGGACTCGGGCAACGTCGCGGCTACGGATATGACCGACGGTGACGAGGACTCGAGCCCGGGTCCCGTGCCAAAGTCCGACGAGCCGGACGATTGGAGCGAGCAGGTCGCGATGCGCGTGGACGCTCAGCTACTGGAGCAGGTCGAGGCCCTCGAGGACAAGGTCGCCAACGCCAGTATGCAGGTGAAAGGGTGGAAGCTACCGCCCCGGGCAGGTACCGAGGAAGCCGAGGAACTCGAGAAGCTCCACGAGATGGAGCAAGTGTGCGCGGTCGAGCAGGCGCGCCAGAGGCTACTGTCCCTGGAGGCCGCCATCGAAAGGAGATACCTCAAGCCACCCCTGGGAGTCTGGTAATTATCCATTAGCCGTTGTGAACACCTGGTGCGCGTTTCCGAGCCGCGGCTCATCTCGCGTCTCTTGGTTTCAGCACGGGCGACCCTAACCTGGCGGCTCTGAAGGCGGAGCAGGCGGCGGCTGCCGCGAGCGCGAGCACCAACTCTTCGAGCGACGGAGGCTCGGGCTCGGGCCCACCCGAGGAGACGACCCCGCGGGGCCTGAATAATTGGCGGGAGGCGACAGCTCGAGCCCACACCTCGGCCCAGCTCGCCATGGCGTTATACATGCTCGAGGCCAGCATCGCTTGGGACAAGAGCATCATGAAGGCTGTGAGTCTAAATCCAGCTAGAAAGTCGGTCTGCGTCAAGCTACGAAATCGCAGCGTCTCACTCAAATCTGCTACTCAAAACAAACAGCTAATGTCTTCTACTCAGGCCTCTGTGGGTATTTGCACTAACTTACTAACCAACTCTCTGCGCTTCCTCTCTCTCTCTCTCTCTCTCTCTCTCTCTTACTCACTCACTCACTCTTTTCACTTACTCACCCACTCACTCTCACTCACTCACTCACTCACTCACTCACTCACTCACTCACTCACTCACTCACTCACTCACTCACTCACTCACTCACTCACTCACTCACTTCCTAACTCCATTTTCTATTTATTCTCTCTCCATTGTCTTTCTTTATTTCTTTCTTATCACGCCCTGACACTCTACTTTTTTATATTCACTCCTTCGACTGTTATCCATTAACGATATTTAATTATCTTTCTTCCGTATTCGTTCTCTCATCAAGAGTATTCGATCTCTCTCTCTCTCTCTGTCTCTCTGTCTCTCTGTCTCTCTATCGCACTCTCACACACACTCTCCGACTCTCTGTATCCTTAACACTCGGAACATCATCCACCCTTCCTTATTATCCCACATTTTGAGGGTGAACTTAAGCATTCACTGTAATAATCGAGTAACAATTCAAAATTAACGATGCACCTCGGCAGTAGTACTTTCTGCAATTTGTTTAAAAAAGGACTTACTTGAAAATCTGGGTAATGAGATAGCAATTTTTACTCTATTACTGCTACACAGCTGATTGAGTCGACGATTTTAAAGCTATGGCGCTTGATGCTTCGAAATTCATATAATTATTGTACGTTTTTTTACAAGCAGCAAAGATTTTTTTTATTCCATGTGTGCACGTGCGTCTGTTCGTATGCACGTACGTGTATACTTATATACGTATACGTATACGTACACACACGCACGCGCAGACGTAAATACGTTTGCTTAAAAATGAAAGCCTTGATAATCAAGATATTGTTATTGTTATTATTATTATTATTATTATAATTATTATAATTATTATTATTGTTAAGTTTAATCGATGGCATGGCTGTTTATACATAACATCTCAAATGTTTAGTTCATAGCACGTACATAATTACTTGTTCGATTTGCACGGCAAGAATTTCGACGGTTCTTGCTCACTCAACAAGTACTTTTGTAATTCTCACGCTATTTTTAATCCACATCCTTGCTTGCCGTAACCCCCCTTATCGTTGTCACATTTACATATTTATATTTCTATTACTACTGCCATTACCATTATTATTTATTATTATTATTATTATTATTATTATTATAATTATTTATTACCAGTATTTATTGCTATTATTTATTACTATTAACAATAAATCATTAATCATTAATCATTAATCATTAATTATTGCAATTAATTGCTATAGTTATTATTCGTTGTTATTATTATTTTAATAGAATATAACGGGAGAAGCCTTGAGTTGGCTCGGTTGCCAAATTGTGCATGATCCAAGTAAATGACTGTATGTCGAAATTATTTTAACGAATTGAAGAATTAAGGAAAAACGGGAATATAAGTGGCTAAGGATCGTCTTTATTTTGCTGTTGTCGGCAACATAAAGGCCGTCTCGCCTCGCCTCGCCTCGCCTCGCCTTGCCTCGCCGCGCCACCCCTCCCCATTCGAAGGGCCGAGAGGACTCGCGTCAGAGGCTTCATTCGTTCATTCGTTCATTCATTCATTCATTCGTTCATTCGTACATTCGTACATTCGTACATTCGTACATTAATTCATTCGTACATTAATTCATTCGTTCATTAATTGATTAATTATTTATTACGAGAGAGAAGATTTGGATTGGTTGTGCGAAAACTCGAATAAAGGAGAACGGCCTTTTTTTTTACAGAACTGCCAATTTTGTCACAGCGGCGACAACGAGGACAAGTTGCTGCTCTGCGACGGCTGTGATCGCGGCTATCATACTTATTGCTTCCGTCCAAAAATGGAAAACATTCCCGATGGAGATTGGTTAGTACCCCGAGCTTAAGATATTCCTTATAGAGGCGGCGACCCTGCCTCTATACGTATATACGTGTAATCTGTCATGTGCACGATACTAATGGGATTTTCGGATCTTAGGTACTGCCACGAGTGCATGAACAAGGCGACAGGGGAGAGAAATTGTTTAGTCTGCGGCAAGAGAGTTGGTAAAAATTTGGTTCTCTGCGAGCTTTGTCCCAGAGCTTATCACACCGACTGCCATAATCCTGTCATGCCAAAGGTAAGGGAGCATTGAGCCCTCGCGGACCAATGACCGATCATTTTATTCCGATTTTCGACGATGAGCGTCGTTTTTATTTATATCTATCTCTCCCCTCACCCCCAGATGCCTAGGGGCAAATGGTATTGCTCGAATTGTCACAGTAAGCAACCAAAGAAGAGGAACAGCAGCCGAAGGAGTCATAAAGGCGAAAAAGGGGGAGGCACTCGAGACAGTGAAAGTTCCGATCATCCACC